>UESW01002354.1:185748-237691 GCA_900491605.1 Calamus simplicifolius | reverse complement strand
ACCTTAAATCTAATCAATAATCGTAAGCACAACAAATAACAAATAGCTAGCAAATTGTTCCATTTGATGGCGAGCACACGTCTCTCTCTTTCACCTGTCCAAAATCATTGGCCATGGTAGAAAGAGCTTCTGTTTACAATTCAAATCATATTTTCCCTTTCAATGCAACTTTTTTCTTATCTACCAAAAGTGAGCCAAAACTAGATTTTTTTTTTTTTTCTCGATTAAGCCTTCACAGACTTTGCAGAAAGAGTATAAGTTGCACTAGAACCAGCTTCCAATAGAGTTGCACCTGTAACAACTCAGAATTGCTCAAGCAACTTGATAAGATTCTAATTTCCAACCCATGATTTTGTCTGCACACAGTATTGATATAATTAACGCAGGCTAATCTCAGTCAATCAATAAGAACTAACTTAGAAGAAAAATAACTCAAGGGGAAAAACTTTCCACCTCCAAGTGAGCGAATGATAGCATTTCCTCGACTAGAATAGCAGTTGAAGCAACCTGAACGAATTTACTTTGTCATCATGGTAATTAAACATCTGAAATACAAGCTATGGCCAAACCTTTTTCAGTCCTTTTTGGCTTGCGTACTTGAGGACAGGTGCTCCTTCCTGGCAATTCCTAGCAAGTTCCCGAGCATTGAGTCTGTCAAGGAGATTCAGTGTCTCTTTTAATAGCCTTGGTCAATGTCATCAAGTGCACGTGAAAATAACACGAGGTGTGTCTGCTGATCACAATTGGCGAACAAGGCCTTACAGTGAGAAGCATGTAGGCATTACCAGTGAAACAGTTTACACAGACCAGATTATGGCCACCAAATACAATATCAACATAGACGGCAGTGCTGTAATGCCAAATAGCATTGTCTTGTAGTGAAGAGTTCCAGCATTGATCTTCGCAACGACAATAACATTTTTCAGTTCCCTGCTTGCATAAAGGTGGGGTGATTATGCGTGCTTAACTGCAAAAGAAAATAATGCTTAAAACTATCATTAGATAAATTATCATCACACAGAAATCATATGTTAGTGCATGTATTACGCTAGTGTATGTATTCAAGTGTAAATTTTTTGTACATTAATCAAAGCATCGTGCGTACTTCCAGTGCCAAATGCTTTCCGTCATGCATTGTGGCAGTTTATTAAAACATGGCAGACTATGTACACTTCATTAATAGTGAGTAAAAATCTTGAAGTTTCCCCAGAGGCATATTCCAACTCATAAAGCTTCTCCTGTTCTGCATGTACTCTCGATGAATATTTTAACACGCAGCCTTCAGAGGATTGGCTTCTGTAATCACGAGATGTTTTGAATGCTAAGAGCAAAATTTAGGTGGTGGTGGTGGTGACGAAAATATCATGTCATCTGATTTCAAACTTCAGTATGGGACTAGTTTCGTAAGGCAGCCAATCTATGAGGCCGCATCTTATTAGTGTGCAGGGCTCCATGTGACAAGACCAATAAACAACTTATAAAACGTTTCAAATAAAGGTGTGACAGGCCACCTCCTTGTTCCAGCATCAAACATGGCCTGAATGAAGATTTTGGCAAGTTCCCAGATGAAAAGACACTGGAGTTGATCTGCCACAAGATGAGTTTGTCACCACATGTGAGTCGCGCTTGTTGGGTGTCACGTTTAAACAAAGTTAATAAGAATCCACTTTTTATTTTAATGCCCGGACAATTTTCTCTGGGAAAAAAAAAAAAGGGGAAGGGCAAAGGAAAAAAGTAATCTATAAGGGAAACAGGTCAAAAAAAAAAAAAAAAAACTTACTACCACCATAATCTGAAGCTCTGTATTTTAAGCAAACTAACAAAGGGAGTAGAATCGCAGTCAAGTCATTGCTTAAAAGAATAATAGGGCGTAATCAAGCCGAGTCTGATCAAGCTTTACTGAAATAAATTTTGAGCTTGAACTCTAAGCTCAAGCTTTATTTATTTTGAGCTTAATTTGAGTTTAGTTTCAAGTCGAGCAAAACGCTAGTCTAACTGACCAGCTTTATAATCCTCCATCAAATTGAAATTAATTGGATCTTGAAAACCTGGTTCATGTTTGAATTTACATTCAGAAAATTGAAGTTTTAATCCAATGATCTTTAAATTTTATTGGGCCATGCTTAGAAAAAGTTGACTCAGTTTGAAATTAGTTTTAAGCTTATTTGCTAGTTCGGATTTAGTTTATTTAAGTTAGAGTTGAACTCTCATGCGGTGTACGAGCCAAGCTCGAGCTGAGTCGTCTGTTTAGCATCTTCACTGTAACTGATCACGGTGGGCGTCCTGATGGTTGTCATCAAAGAAACAAACTAAAGTTGCTTAAAACTGTTGTTTTAAAAGAACATCATTGCTTATATCCACTCAATGACAAGATGCTTCCTTGATAAGAGAACAAACTCTAGAAGAAATGTTGATAACAAGATTAAAGCTGAAACCAGTAAAAGTTCTAACAAGATTACAGCTGAAGGAAGATAACCAACCCCACAATTTTGATAAGTACCTTTAGGGCTGATGGGTTTATGACGGGACTAACTCCGTCAAGGCCGATACTAAGCCTGGATAAAGAGGGGTTGTATTAGGTAGCAGACAGCAAGCGTAAAACTTCATTAGATTTACTAAAATATAAATTTAGGACGTTTCCATTACTTTTGGGTGTTCGAGGAAGCAAAATTATGTAACCAACCCAATGTAGTTAGAAAAAGGCTTAAATGATTTGAGTTGGGCTTGTAACAAGACCTTGATACTTCACCCGACATCTGGCCTCCTTGGGGTCGAGAGGTGAAGTTTTTCATTTATATACTCGGTGCAGGCTGGTTGCATGACATCGGTAGTCAAGCATTGTTTATGTTTTCTAATAAATACATCTAATTTTGATTAAAATGCACCATCATTTAAAATCTTATGGGTTGCCTTAGAGATTTAATGAATCAAGTCATATGCTATCAATGTTAAATGGAAGAATCTTTGTAAGAAAACCTTCTTATAATAATGCTTTCTGTACCAGATCCCACAAAATATGAACCTTTTAGGACCAATGAAATTAAGTAACGGTTACCTTATGGACTGGTCAAAATGATAAAAAGTGATCAATAGGCCCGCACCTAAGCTACCACAAAACATAAACCCTAGATTTCGGCGTAACAACATTTTCACACCTTGTAGGGAAGGGGAACCTAGATTTTTGGAATCAATACCCCGTTGCTCCAAATGAAGCATAATTTATGTGAACATAATAATTCAATGGCATTTCATGAACTTTCACCTATCAACTTAGATTTTTGGTATCAATGCCCTGCAAACTTTCTGGTACATTGCTTGATCATCTTTTCAAGTTTTCCTGATTAATTTGTAGATAAACGCTGCAACAACAACAGGGTTACACTCAGTAAAAAACATAAGACAAGAATACCAATTGTCTGAAACAATAATCATCCCAGATTATGTCTTGAGAGGTACGTGTGGGTGCTAGATATCCCCTGAAACTAGAAATTCACGCATTTAAGAATCTGGCAGCATGTCTTTGGTCAATCATGAAGCTCATACTACATGAAAAACAGAATATTGTAAGCTCAGGGTTGCAAAGCATGTGCTAGAACAGAGAGACTCGTGCTAAAAGATTCTTTGAAATAATCGTGCATAGAATACTTTTCCTAGTTCGCTAATGATGCTACTGTGGTAGCTCCTGCATTCCTCTGAAGTTTTACATGTTAAGCGAGCAGCAATACGGAAAGAAGAAGAATTCAGCAAGCGTGGGATTGCAGGCCTGATGACAACACATCAGAGACGTACCAAACCCTTGAAGAACCTAAAAGCTTATACGAACAGCCACAAGCAACAAAACTGTTCAGGACAGATGAAACAACGGCTGCATATCTTCCAGTGATGAGAGAAACCTTACAGCCCTGAGGAAGCTGACTTCAATCTGATGATAATCTGCCATCAGAAAGACTGACTCGTAAGGAATTCCCGGAAATATATGACTTAGATTTTCCAAAGTACACTTACCTTTGTCTTCTCATTTTCACCTGTGTAATCAGATAACCTCTTCCCCCTAACAAGTTCCTTTCCAGCCCACCACAGTTGCATGCTGTCATTAAGCTTGCTATCTAGAAAATAAATGATAGCTTGAGAAATAGAAAAAGAAAAAGATTTCTGTATGATATTATCAGGCGATACAACAGCAGCACAAAAAATATAATATTAAATGCACATCAAATTAACAATGAGAAGTTAGTGTGTATGACAGGAAAGTTAAGGTCATAATGAATGATAAACAAGATCAAGTAAAGGAGATAAAATTTATGAAAACATAGATTCATCCATAAGATTACAAGCAATGCACGGAAAAAGAACTCTTCGTCGAAAGGAGAAGTCAGTATTTAACTTTAATAGAAAAGCCCTCTTTAACAAAAAAGTTACAGCAAAGTTGTTGCAAGTAAACTATGAAATGCTCAAATCCAGAGAGAGAGAGAGAGAGAGATATGAATGTGTTAACAGTAAAAATTATCTGAGTCAGGAACTTTAGTGTTGAATAGGCCCATATTCTAGTGACCTATTTTGAATTAGGCCATTAAATGTTCAGTTTCAATCAAAATTCTTTTACAATTCTATTTTACTGTCCTTCAAACTTGGGAGGTTACAAGAAAATTCTTGAAGTTCCAGAGTGAGTCAAAAATAAAAAAATTTAGGGTTCAAACAGCTACTGGGGTTTCTACCCATGTGACCATGCTTAATCTGCTTATTGGTGCTAGTCTCATCTTACAGGGCAACTGTCTTATATGAATGGTAAGAATAGCATCATACCCAACGCAGAATGTTGTCATTTTTTCCTTGACATTCACATTGCTAAAGGTAAGAGTTGATGTGGTCTCTGCTTAACAAGTCCCCTTAGTGGAATAAGAAAATGGGAGATACAGCATGATCAAGAGGGAAGTCTATCACATAAGTTAGATCATATTTAAGGTGTGAGACCTCCAAAAGAAGGTGAAACAGGTGAAGATTTATTGGATTAGATGTCAAACCTCAGATTTGGGACTGCAATATAGAAAAGTGCAATGAGGACTTCATACTTAAATCTGTGATCAGCATTTCAATATAAACGACCTCTCACTTTGACCTTATAGTCAGACTAGGATGATATAAAATTTTGACTGACCCAAGTCACTTCTAGCAAAATTGCTCAAAAAAAGTCCTCACTGATTACTAGAGTATATGATCTCAGTTAACCACGAGGAGGCTTTTAAATAACAAGCAATATTGCAGTTGATGTGTGTACCAATTGCTCTGGCATTAAATCTCCCAAAAACTTGAGGTCCATACTTGTGGGTGAGGCAAGGATCCTCATTAAAATAAAGATATTTTATGGCCTCATGCTTATAATAGCAAGACAGTGTTTTCCAAGGATAAAGATGCCACAAAGTTGCATTCAAGGCTCCACTTTGGCTCATGTCCAAGTCTTACTCCCTAACTAAAGTAGGTTGAACCGCTCAGGCAGTGGCCTGGTGGTCAGGGCCTTCTCAACGCCATCGGAGGTCTCAGGTTCGAGGAATGGCGCTGCGGCCGACTTGAATAATTTCAAGGTTAATCCTTGGAGCCTGAAACTCTGGTGTTGGAGGGGCTAAGGTCTGTCTAAAAACTTCCTTGTTCTGACTGCTAGCACCTGGGTGGGGCCAGGTTGACCAACTCGCCTTCGGACGGGGAACGGCTGCGAAAATCCAGAGCCGTGCACGGAACATACCCGGACGGGGAACAAGGCCGCATGGGACCTAGCTACGGGTCGGCTTAGCCCTCCTTCCCCTTTTTGTACCAAAAAAAAAAAAAACTAAAGTAGGTTGATGGTCCATTCTTTTGCAATATAAAAATGTGGAGGCCAAAAATCAACAGCTGACTTACACAATAATGAATCACTTGCAAGTCAAACTAACACCAACATATGGGTGTGTAAAGTAAGGAATCCATCTCATTTGCTTCATCTCTAAGCTTTCTTATGCACCAAACCTAGGCAGTCCCGAGGGACATATGATCTAAAATACAAAGTGTCATGGATTAATTAACAGATTCCAGTTTTAAGATTTTGTGACACTTGAATTCCAAAATATTCCAACTTGCATATAATGCCTTTGTCTTAGTGATACCCATCAAAAGCAATCATGTATTATTGGAATCATCTTATGGCGGTTTGAGGTTGTGTTTGACAATAATATGCAAACTTTGATAAAATTGTAAAAGCATGGTAAAAGGTGGTAGGAAGCACTAAAAGAGCATAAATGTACAAAAGAACCTGCAGGGGTATTTGATGGCTCGACCTCATAGCAAATGGCTCTTTTTTAGTTAGTTAAACATGGGAATGTGATATATACTCACTAATAAGTTCTAAAGTAGAAGTTAGCCCCTAAGAAGCTAAACCATACTAAGTTTCTCAAGGACAATTCACTTTTGATCCAAGGCATCTATCTAGCTTACACCTTCCTTGCATGTCCTTTATGCATGCCTAGGTTTAGTTGCCCCACATGAAATGGCTATATAAGAATTGTATCCGGAACTATTTAATGCATAAATGCAAGAGTTATAGTAAAGTGGAAGGTTTCTTGGTAGCCATGCGGTCATGAAATCTTTTGAACTGTAAGATGAGGATCTTCAGAATAAAAATTTGGTAAAGCACAGAACAATCCTTCATAAAAAGTACAATAATGGGAAGGATAGTGTAAGCATTAGGTATAGGTTCAATGGGTCATAGCATCAAGTTATAATGTATATATGATAGGAAGATTATTGCTTGGCTTCCAACTTCCCAGTAAGCCTATGAATGAGTTATTCAGCAAGTCCTATATGATAGGAAGATTATTGTTAAATAGGAAATAATTTTTTAAATAGTCATTAAAATGAAGCACAAAATCCTCTTTTCAGTTACATCATAGGTCATGCTACCCTCTTTCCCTCCAAAGACCACTAAGTTCACTAAATATGCACCATTAGTTCTCGACTTTACTTCTTCTGCCATAGTTCTAGCACATACATATATGAATTAAGAAGATATCCTCTCAAAATGTTATGAAGCCATGCTACTTCTCTCCTCCTGCACAATCCTTTCAAGGTAGGTGCCTTCTAGTTTAAAAGATTAAAAGTAGCATAAAATGAAGAAAACCATCTTACTTTATCTATGAATGATAGGTTAATTCAAGTAGCCCATCCTATCCTCATTAGAGGCCTAAACAAGAAAGCATCTCCCATCCTTACAATACACCAGTCACTTGCCAAGCCTCCAAAAATATCAATTTTAAAAAATAATGTTAATGATTCTTCCATCATTAACTGAGGGGTGGAAAAAAAGTTGATTCCATTATGCCACTTTCAAAGTGAATGAATTCCTTCACAACCCATTGGCACATGCACCGTTTAAGTAGGCCGAGAGCTTGCCAGGATATGGGTAACCAGAAGTTCATTACTGAAGGTGACTTCAAGAGGAATCAATTTCTTCATGGCACCATGGGATTTGAAGTACAAAGATTCTGATAGATTACTGTAGGCTAAGATCTTTTTTCTTGACAAGATATGGGTGAGTGGAAGTTTAACCACTGAAAATGATTTATGCAAAAAAGTTTGAAAGGCTATGGTGTAAACAGAAATAACAATTAAGGCCTACAAACTTATCAAACAGGTTTATGAGATCATCTCAAGCAGCCAGACAAGTATCCAACTTCCAAGGATAAATATTCATGCCACACCAACTAGTTAATGACGAGCAACTCTTATCCTAGTAAAGAATGATCCAGGACTTTATACAATTATACCCAATGTATTAGATCCTTTTTCTTCGACCTGATAAAAGAGCGTTTCATTTTTTTTCTGTCCTTAGCATCCTCTTTCATGATATCTTTGCTACCTTTAAAAACTAAAATGAGTAAAACTTTATGGGCGCAGGTTGGATGCTATCAAAGCAAGGTGTACCAGGTTCCTCATTGGCAGCACGTGACCAGTTATAATTAGGTATTACTGGCATTGAATTTATTCAAGAATCCCTGGTTGAAATTTCATTTTAACCAACAAACAAAGAACAAAAAGAGAATGCTTTTATCATAGATGGTTATGAATAACTCAAAATAATGCATAGCATTTGGACAGCATCTGCAAAAATATGGACTGAAGAAGTACCAGAAAAGAATTGTGTGAGATTTAAATCAGGCAAACCCATCGATTGAGAATCCTTGACTTCCTTTTCGATGCTCTTAATATGTGCTCTGAGGGCATGAGGTGACAAGAACCGTTTGTACTGAACCTGATCCTGGATCAAAGTCCAAATCTTTCAATGAGTGCTTCTGAAACAGCAAGACCAAGACATGTTAACTGGCAGCTACTTTTTGTCATCCCAAACCTTTCGCGCTTTTCACTCGAATATAAACAATAGAGATTTTTCCCCTTACAAGACTTAGAACGATGAAGCTCAAAAGAAGAAACGGAGAAAGGGTCGTGTTCTGAATCTGACCTTAGAAGCATAAGCCTCGGCTTCTGATAACGCTCGCTCTAGGGCAAGCGCGGCATCTGGATAAGTTTTTGAAAGGGAAGAAATAGTCATCCATGGATTTCTTATGTTAAACAGTAATAAGATTGAAATTTCTTCTTCGATTAGGTCAAGGGTACCTCTGAAAGCGTTGTCCGTGAGAGCGCTGCTGCATCTGAGGAGGCGGGAAAGGGTATGGATGTTAGACAGGAGAGTGGCGATGTCGGAGATGGAATCGGCGATCTCGTCGATGGTCGAACAGCAGGAGCACTCAAAAAGGAACTCCTCGTCCTCCGACTCCTCCGCCTTCACATGAACCACCACCATCTTCTTCTTCCCTCCCACTCAGTCCTCCTCTCCAGGGTGCTGGACCGACGCTTTGTAGCAACTCAATTGAGACGGATGGCTCAATGACCCAACCCTTCCGGTCCACCGAAGGGCCGGGTATCAGTTTCGCCGATAAAATTAGGCCCTTGGGCCGGGGATGCAAATGTTATTATCAATTGCACATTTTATCCAAAACTTTCTAACTCCTATATATTTTTCTTTTTTTCTTTCTTTTTTTTTTTTTTTTTTTTTTGATACAGGGTAGTCATATACTAGTGTAAATCAACCCAGAAATATCAGAGTAGCAAAGAACATTGCGAGGAAATCCATCGTCTTTGTTTGTTTATATATATATATATATATATATATTAGTTTGAGCCAGACCTGATTTTAGAAGCTTAAGATTACCATGTGGATGAACATATTTGTTATTTTTCAAATAATGTGATTACAAGAAAATTAAAAAAGGTCGAGCTTTTTTCATAGTTGAAAATATTTTGAAAACAAATATTTCTTACGATGGTTAATCCTGCATGGTGAACAATAAGCATTTCCATCCGTTAACGATCTGCACAATTTCATCCACCATGAAAGCAAGCATTGTTTCCTTCGTTTTTTTTGGTTGCAAGCAACGTCTCACTCTACAGTGTTGGGTTGGGCTTTAGCAGCATACTTACTTAGGAAACAAATTCAGTGCTGACATAGCATGGAATCGACGCTCAACACCACCCTTTTCTCCCTCCCGAAAACTCGACGATGATGGCAGATAGAGAGGGATGATCGCGCCCATTTGATTCGGAAGGGATTTGACGTGTCAAACCTCTTTTTAAAACTAATTGAATTTGAATTTTGTATGCAACCACTTCACTAAAGCTTTCAACCAAACATCCTTACATTTGTAAGTTTTGCTTTTTCCCATATTTAAAAACTAAGACAGAAGAAAATTTTAGACAAAAATCAGCCTTCAATAACTTAATCAGCTACGTGTTTATTAACTGATATGAAACAACATAGTCATCGACTTTTTTTCGTCTGGTCTAACAACGACAGAAAACAGATTATATTGTAGTATTCAGAGCCCAAGAAATAAAAAAAAGATATCCAGTTTCTAAAAAAGTACCACTGTATCCACCACACTGGAACACATCTGCAGTCCACACTCACATGCCAACCTCAATATACATGAATGATCAGATGCGTGACGCCGTCTGAGAACAAGAGCTCCAGTCTACGTACTCCAATACAGTCTCCAGAATTGTGTCAAATGTGTGTTTTAGAATGGTTGAAAAAAGGGCTCATGATGTCTATATAAAGGTCTCTGAAGTAGCTTTGGATTCAGGAAGTTCTAGAACTCAGGTGCTTGTGGTATCCAATACCAACGCTTTCAGTTCTGGCATCTTACTTTCCAACCACTCTTTTTTGCTAAGAATCCTGTCAGATGTACAGTCTTCTTCCTGCATAGCACATATCAACATAAGAGCGTCCTCTAATAAAGCAACAAAAAAGAAAAAAAAGAAGCATGGATATTCTATTTTTGCCAAGAATATCACAGACAGTATATATTGATGAGGCATTCACCTGACATGAGATTACGTGAGAGAATACTTTTCTCACGAGCAGCATCTTCATCAGTGAGTACAACATTTGTTTAGATTTTCATAGTAGTACTATGGTAAAAAAAAAAAAAGCATGTCGTGGCTAATAATCTAGAATTCAGATTGTTAGTAGAAATTCAAGGGACTGTAGTCTATAGGGAAAATAGGTGGAACAAAATTATGATATAATCATGTGGGTTCCTCATGTTAGATGAGGAGAATTGATGGACCTATGAACAATCAATTCATGAATGGCATAGTCAGCATTCAGAAATGAAGGTCTAATGACAGCAATATTAATTTGGATTTTCATTCATACCAATTCTTATTGTGTTTCTCATGCAAGAAGCAGTCTCCAACTCGACCATATCAACAACAACCCAAAATTATGTTACCGAAGTTAAACGGAGTTTTTATTGAACATTGTCTTTGCAGTGCATATCTTGTAGAAAATGCACACGTGTTGTAAGACAAAAATAAGAACAAATATTGTTAAGATAAAATTTGAAAAAAGAAAATCTGATAACACATGCATGCCACGTGCTCAACAGCAATTCACTAAGGATGGAAATTATTTTAACACATAGATTGTTCTATTATTTTATACCAGGACAACCAAACCGGAGGAAAAATGCAGAAACTCATACAGAAATGAAACAAACTAATATAGAAGGCGTGCATCAAGATAACTGCATACACAGTCTGTGTCTTTACTCACATCTTCTGTTGCAGCAGATTGTAATGCTAGAAGAGTAACGGTAGCACTGTGATAATCCATCAAGCTCTTATATGTCGAATCTGGCAATTTATCCTGTCACGATGCAAACAAGTTTTTGTGAGCATAAATAATCAATTTAAGCTATCCAACAAAGAAGTGTGAGTATAAAATCTCCAAATAATAAATTTGCAGGCTCAGGTACATCAAGCATTAAATGTAATTTAAATTAGCAAGCATCAAATATTATTTAAATCCAAGTCTGCAAAAACAGAGAGATATTTCATGGTATGCAATGTGGTTACATCTCAAATACAGCTGGACTTAATATGGTAGATTGCTTTTTGGGAAAAAAAATTAAGCTTGACTTGTGTGCCTCCTACATGACATGTAACTTGAGGTCATGTTGCGTGCATGAATGAGCCTCCTTGTTTGACAAGCTTTGTTTTATAAAGACAGCATTTTTGGAGACCCTTGCCTAGAGGTGTGAGGCATCAAAGTTTTTTTTTTTTTAAACCTTTTTCCTTCCCTAAAGAAGTTGGAAATGCCTCTTGGAATAACCTAAATAAAATGCACGCAGAACATACCTTCAATCGAGAAACAGCAGCAGATATGGCCCTTCCAGGTGCTTGAAGAGCTTTGTTGTATACCTAGAAAGATGTTGTGTATAAAAGTTGTTCAGACAGTATTGTACAAGAATGAGAGTAGGGAAGAGAAAAGCATCTATATACCCAACTGACCTGCAAATATAGTAGAGCAACAACTTTTGGCAAAATTTTGACTGGATCAGTTTCTGAAGAAACTTGTGATTTCAAGTCCTAAAATTCACATCACCATGATAAGCATCCATTTCAGAAGTATTACAGAACACCAATACCAAAAAGCATGCCACCAAATGAAAAAACACAGATACAGGATGACAAGGATCCTCTCAGAAGCCTAAGAACCACATATATGTAAAAGCATGGCACCAGATTGAACATTGACAGAAACAAGACATAGCCGTATATGACAACCAAAATGAAAATAAACCTGCAGGTCATAGGCAAATAGCAATCGCTAGAATAATTTACATAGAAAATGTCAGCAAAGACCAGAATTATGACCAAACTGCTAGAGACAAAAAATTTACCAAGTCTCACAGAAGAGTGGGAAATTCAATGGTAGATGGTGGAAGGAAAAGAAAAATCTAGCCAACAAAATGATTAACAAGCTATATGCAGAAGATTCAAGACCTATATGCATGTTCAATTTTGGGTGACTACTTAGTTATCCCATGATTATCCATGCACCCATCTGTGTTATCAAAGAAAAGCGAGATTAAGAGTTCCAGAAAGCATGGCTGTGTGATCAACACTAACAGATAGCCCATGTTTAGGTTTGTCTTGAAACATGCCAAGACAAATCCAAAATCTCAGTAACCACTTAGGGACATCTTTGTCTGCAACATGTATATTTGTAACCACAAGTGCTACTTTTTTGACAGTTACTGCTGAGAAAAAAATTATGCATCAAGTACGTGTTCCCCAAGAACATATTGAAGAAATGGATTCAATTTGGTTTTCCATAAGTGGGATGGTGCAAGAGAAAGGCTAAAGAAACTGCTTAAAATTGAAAGGAAAACAACTGGCAAATGTGCTTTTAAATGTAAGAAAAATCAGGGAGTCTACCATCAACATCTTTATTGTATCCCAGCAGAGGCAGTTGTCCATGTGTTTCCCTTGCATTTTCAAATGTTTTCTTGCACTGTTTGTCATGTAACAGAAACTCATACCACTCAATTCCACTACCATATCAAGTAATTTTTTCCTCATACACACTTCCCAATGATGGCAACAAAAATTTGAAACTTAGCAAATACATTAGTTTAAGAATCAATATCCAAATCATACCGCACAAATATTATAAGATATTATGTAATATATGTTTGTTCCATTGGAAACACATTGGAACACATACACGAGGCACAAAGCACATGTTAGTCAGTAGATGAGTAGGACAATTTAATAAGACTGCAAGATAGTAAATAAAAACAGACCATTTGCTAGATCAGAACAGGTACACAAACATACCTTACGGTAAGAATGCAACATCGTCCTTTCTAATTTTTTATCAAGCTTCTTCAACAGCATCCCGCTGTGCAATGACACGAAATATTTAAGCTCCAAGCTGATATAGATTCTCAGTATGTGTCACAAAATACATTGAATTGTTATTACCTTTCCTCTGCTATTGCTCTTAATGCAGTCATGAATGTGTCCACTCGCTGCCATATATCAAAGCAAACAGAATATTAAAACAGTCTGGACGTCACTAAAATCAAAATGTGGTGAACATGGAAGTGTAATATTATCCTACTCAACAAATTTTAGTGATAAAAGCACAAGGATGAAATCGTTGCATAGAGGAATCTTAATTATTAAACCCAAAAAAAAGGGGAAAAAAAAAGAAAAGGGAAATAAAGAAACGAATCCCGAAATGTTTATAATCACAAACAGTGCATTTTTATAACAAAAACCTTTAAGGAATAGGCAAGTACAGCTAGACCTTTTTGAGTCATGGGTAAAGAGTGTGAAGGCTCCAAAACTAAGTCTTTCTATTAGATGATGACGTAACAATATGGCCGAACTTAGCCCAAAATGAAGGTTTAATAGTATTGGTCCAATCATCTTATAACCCAAATATCCATTTCATAAATCATAAAAAATCAAAGTCCACAAAACCAGTACCAAAATTTATACCTGTACATTACCAGTACCATATAGTATAGTATGCACCTTGGCACCGAGATAGGGTACCATTCTTTTTTCACTCTTAACCACTCCGTACCGAGCAGTACGGGCTAGTACCAGACAGTTCGGTTTGAACCGAATCAAAATTCAGTATCATACTAATGCCTTAACAGTACAGCACAGTACATCAGTGCGGGTTGGTAGATATCAGTACTTGGAAAAAAATAAAAACATGGTTGCAAGAATATCATATATATAGCTGCTGTTACCAAGTGTATAAACTGCATTGATGAATAAGAACTACAATTTGTATAAATTAATGTTGCATCTTGATTTCCTTCATTATCATTTATAATGGATGATTCGTGTGTATAAGAACCACATGCCTACACCAAAAGTTCTTAAATGCAGGATTTTCTTAGAGAACACTGTTGATACATAAATTAATCTGGTAAGTTTCAGAAGTGTGCTAATGTCTCCAGATTGATGATGAATAACACCAATTTGCTCAAATTCCCATTAAGCAAAAATATTATTGTTCCAAACAATGAAACTTCTCTTAACTTTTTCAACATTTTTTGTTTATGCATACCCAAGCTCTACATTCCAAACAATAATAATCTGACAAGGTCAAAACTTCTCTCAACATTAGTCAAGAACTAACCTTTCCCTCCAATGCTGCCACCACTGCTTGAGCCTTAATTGACAGAGAATCAGGCAAACTTTTTGCCTAAGTAAAAGGGAAAATAGAACTTCAACAAGGGTTTGCAATCAAGGCAGAGAAACAAACAATTTAAACAGTTAAATGTATGCAGATACATCCAGAAAGACAGCTAGAAAATGATAGAACTTCAAAATGCTGGAAAACAGCAAAACATGAAACATTGAAATTACTATGGTCGAGCGAAATCATTTCAGACCAGAGATGTGCGGTCTGCAGAACTCAATGGCACAGATTCCAGGTTTTGATGCTCTTCAATTTCTATTCCATTCTTCAATTTGTTATCCATGTCCTAAAAACATAATACGGTACACATTCACCCATTAGGCATCAAAATAACCACACACAAAACACTAATATAAGAAATAGTGAGATCTTGCCATTTTTGCAGAGCTGACAAAATAATACCACTCTTGTTCATATAGCTATAATTCAGGTAAGGACCCTTGAACCAAAACCTTCAATGCATGCAGCAACTAAAAAGTTTCATATTCATGGTCTCAGAATATTCCAAGTGTTCAACTCAACTCAACTCTAAGCCTTTTCCCAACTACATGGGATCGGCTACATGAATCTGCTTCCTCCACTATGCTCTATTCAAGACCAAGTCGACATTCAAATTACAAATAGGTATATATTTTTTAATTATTTTTGTCATGTTAGTTTAGGTCTACCTCTACCTTATCCTTACATGGACTGTTAAAAGATCACTCTTTCTAACTGGAGTATCTAAAGGTCTACATTGTATATGTCCAAACCACCCCAATCGAATTTCTCATTTTATCTTCAATTAGGGCTATTCCTATCATTTCTCTTATATGTTTATTTCTAATTCTATCTTTTAAAGTTTTACCACATATCCATCTTAACATACGCATTTCTGTTATACTTAATTTATTCACATGTTGTTTCAATATTGCCCAACACTTTGTTCCATATAGCATAGCTGGCATAATAGCAGTTTTATAGATTTTTCTTTTAATTTTAATGGGATGCACCGATCATATAATACTCTCGAAGCACTCCTCCACTTAACCCATCTTGCTTTAACTCTATGATTCACATCTTCACTTATTTCACTTTCTTGTGGATAATTGATCCCAAATACCTAAATTTTTCATTCCTTGATATCTCTTGGCTTGCAATCTCCATTGTTTCTTCATTTGTATTTCTACTCCCACTAAAATTACATTTCATATATTCAGTTTCAGTTCTACTAATCTTAAACCTTTAAATTCTAAAGCATCTCTCCAAATCTCTAGCGTAGCATTTCTCCAGATTTAGTTTTATCAATCAACACTATATCATCTGCAAATAACATATGCCATGGGATATCATTTTGTTCAGCAATATAAAAATCAAGTGTCTTGATAAAAGTCAACTGGGGCTTGCCCCAATGGTCACACCCCTCTGCATTTCACTATTTTCCATGGCTTTTTATCATTTGCAAATTATAAATGCACATGAGATCAGCATTCAAGTGAAAAATCTTTTCTTAACTTTCATTATGTTCTTCTTTACCAAGTTTCTCTCCCTTTCTCTCAAAAAGCATCTTAATAAGATTTTAACAGTTGGTAATGCATATTGAACAAAAAAATTTGTGACAGAAAAAGTAAAAGAAATAAAACAAGATATTAAACTGGATAACTGACTCTTGAATTGTTTCATCCAACAATTAAAAGTCCTCAGATTTGAGCACAAGCTAGCAAATGCAGATAAATGGTTTAGATCACATAAAATCCAAAATAGATAGTAGCATTCTGGATCAAAGCAACTAATAGCAATTGCAAAACAATACAATGCTTTTGGGTGACTGCCCAGGAACTTCACCAGAGTTAATAGAAGCTTGTCGACAATGGAAGTAGCCATTGTTTTGAGCAGATGCTTGTGTAAAATAACCTGCAATATATAATGTTAACCAATTGTTCCATCAAGGATCAGACTACAACATGAAGATGGAACTTACAGAGGTCGAAGGATCATCCTCAAAAATATCTAGTGCTTTCTCATAAAGCTGCATATCTAAAAAAGCCTGTAACCACAGATATTCCGGCAAAACAAAAATTATCATCAATGAATACAGCATGTATAATATAGTTGTTCCAGAAGTTGGATGCAATAATGAAACTTATTTTAAGAGAACAAGAAAAAAATGGGAAGTGAACCTCATCTAGCTGCTTCTGCAGATTATCAACCAACTGCCTCCTCCTTGCAGCATTCTCCAATAGCAATGTGTTTCTTCTTTTTGTGCATGCATCAAGCAGCATAGGCCTCAAATAAGAGGACAAGTGTCTCACCAATGCATCAGGATCCTTGGGATCTAAGAAAGCAACTGTGTAATTAAAAATAGGACAGAAGTAGATACATATTCATGTGAGTAGATGATAAAGAATGCAGCAATATCAATGAGTAATTCAAACCTCCCAATTCTCCCAGATCTGGGGCAAGTGTCAATATCCTCTGCACTATCCATTCTTCAGATATTATATTCAAATTATCCTCTTTCACCTTATCTGAACCTTTCTTAACACCAGATTTTGCATCAGAAGCATTCAAAGCACTTGCATCCTTGTTTTTCCGCTGATTTTTCTTAACTTTAGTAGGAAGATTTTCCAGGTTATCAGGACCTGTTTGTCTTCCTCGTTTCTTCTTTGATCCTTTTCCAGAAACACTATTACTGCTGCCTAGATTGTCACCAATTTCTTCTGACTCAGAGTACCGAACAGAACTGAGACCAACCTTGGGCTCATTGGTCAAATCATTGGATAACCCTTGACCAGCAGGACTTGTGTAGCTAAGTGTATCCAATTCTTTCTCCATTTGATCAAACATATCCTACCCAATAAAGGGACATGGAAAGCATATGAGTCACAATCAGTTGCCTGTTTGATAACAAATCTAAAAAGATCCTTCAGAAAGTAAAAAAAATTTAAGATTTTTAATCATGTTATTGATATATCTGAAATATCCATTTGCAGTTTGCATATCAATATGACCTCCATTAGCTTATGTTTAGAGAAAATGGATTTGACTCTCTCCAGAAGAGTGCGAGTTAGTCAAGAGATAAATGGTGTTTTCTTTTGTCAATATTCTTTGTTTTTACGTCCATTGCAGTGATTATTGGGTGATGTTAGTCATCTAGTCCTAACATTAGGTATCCTCTTGGTTAATTTTTATAGGATATACTAGGATAGGTTAATGTTATTTATGTTTTCAGCTCTTCATAGTAGTTTAGATAATTTCATTCAATAACATATAGCATTTTGAGTTGATTAGTAGTGGAAATTAGCGTCCACACCTGGATCAACTGCCATTTTATGTTTAATCTCCTGCTCAATGAAATTTTACTATCATCCCTGGTTTGAATCGTTACTTTATGTTTAATCACCCACCCATTTATAAGGGTACGCGAAGCAGGAATGACTTTGTACCGAAACAGGCATAATGTGAGCAAAAACATGAAGCCTTACCATGGACTAAATTTGAAAATGCTAAATGAGGGCTATAAGTAAAACAGCAGTCAAATAAGCAATTGCATGCTTAGTTTCCTTAACTAATACAAGTGTGTGCATATTTTCCTTTCTTTTATTTAATTTTTTCACTTGTCTTATTGAGAACATTAATGTGGCTCACCTGGCCTTACAAAATATTGTGACTTTCTTCTGTGACATCGATTAATTTGGCTATATTTAGTATTGAGATAATGAAGAATTTGTGCAAGCTGATTGGACATTGCTTTAAGAATTCTGAAAAAGAGCGGACTGTGGTTGTTATAGGATTTTAAAAGCTGCTGTGTGCCATCTGGAACCCTTGCAATTGGATTTTTATGGCATAACAGTTAATGTGTATTTTCTCCTGCTCCATAATTTCTTATTTATATAATAATGACAAACTTAAAGCATATAACGATTTATATAATAAACTAGATACGAAAGAAAGTGAAAAGACTATATATAAACTAACAAAACTAAGAGAAAAGAAAACAAAAATATTGACTATATTAAATATATTAAGATGAAGATGAAAGAGTCTTAATAAAAGAATGATAAAAAAATTATTTAAAAAAATTAAATAAAAATAATTTAGAAAATTTAAAGGTAGAAGATGTGATAACTAGGAGTAACAAATGAAAATAAATTTTTTCGCAGATTTAGCATGCTTGAGGTTAAAAAGGCTTTGAGTAAAATGAAAAATGCAAAGGCATTAGGACCAATGCGATCCCTATTAAGATTTGAAAAGGTTTAAGAGAAATTGGAGTCATATGGTTAACCAATTTATTTAATAAGATTGTAGCAATTAAAAGAATACCGGATGATTGGAGAAAAAATATATTAATACCTATATACAAAAATAAAAAGATATTCAAAACTGTGCAAATTATAAGGGATTAAGCTATTAAGTCATACAATGAAATTATAGGAGAGAGTAATAGAAAATTGAATAAGAGCTAAAACTTTGGTGTCAAATAATTAATTTGGATTTATGCCTGCAAGATCGACCATGAAAGCTATTTATTTATTAAGAAGATTGATGGAGAGGTATAGAAAAAAGAAAAAAAAGATCTCCATATGGTCTTTATTGATTTAGAAAAGCATATGATAGAGTATCTAAAGAAATAATATGAAGGGTTTTATGAAAAAAAGAGTTACCAAAAGGTCCATAGAATTGATAAAAGATATATAATAGAGCAATAACTATTGTTAAAACAATAACAGAGAAACTAGTGAGTTTTCAATTACTGTAGGTTTACATCAAGGATTTGCCTTAAATCCGTATCTTTTTATATTAGTTATGAATGAATTAACCAAACATATTCAAAATGATATCCCATGGTGTATGTTATTTGCCGACGATATAGTATTGATTGATAAAACTAAATCTGAAATAAATACTAAGTTAGAAATTTAGAGAGAGACTTTAGAATCTAAAGGTTTTAAGATTAGTATAACTAAAACTGAATACATGAAATGTAATTTTAGCGGAAGTAGAAATACAAATGAAGAAACAGAAGATTGCAAGCCAAGAGATACCAAGGAGTGAAAAATTTAGATATTTATGATCAATTATCCAGCAAGACAATAAAATAGGCGAAGATGTGAATCATAAGGTTAAAACATAATGGATTAAGTGGAGTGCTTTAGAAGTATTATAATCGATGCATCCTATTAAAGTTGAAAGAAAATTCTATAAAATCGCTATTAGGCCAACTATGCTATATCAAATAGAGTGTTGGGCAATACTGAAACATGTGAATAAATTAAGTGTAATAGAAACACATATGTTAAGATGAATATGTGATAAAACTTTAAAAGATAGAATTAGAGGTAAACATAGAAGAGAAATGATAAGAATAGCTCCAATTGAAGATAAAATGAGAGAAAATCAATTACGATGGTTTGTACATATACAACAAAGACCTTTAGATGCTCCGATTAGAAAGAGTGATCTTTTAACATCGATAGTAAGAAGAGGTAGAGATAAACCTAAACTAACGTGATATAAATAATTAAAAAGATACAACTATTTATAATTTGAATGTCAACTTAATCCAAAATAGAGCAGAGTGGAGGAAGCAGATTCATGTAGCCGACCCCATGCAGTTGGGAAAAGGCTTAGATGAGTTGAGCTGAGTCCACAATTTCTTATTTATCTGGTTCAGTTGGAAATGGGTAGTTCTATTGCTGCATTTATTTATTGGTAGCTACCTAAGCAGCATGACAAGTCATTGATACTTAACATAGAAGCAAAATCAGAAACTGAGAAAAGAAGGATGAAAAATGGCATTGAGTCCCACAAAATAAAATTCAAAAAGAATTGTTCAAAACAATCAATTTTTGATCCATTTAAAAACAAACTCTGGGCTTTTATTGAGAGCTTACATCAGCTGGAGTGAACCCAATCCTTGTCAACTTACTCTAAACTAACCTTAGCCCATCATGACAGTATAGATTGCTCATTGGTCTCACATTAAATGGTGTTGAAACCATAACCAATTCTAAAACCACCCAAGTCCAATTATCAAATGTCCTAAATCAAATGAACTTCGATAAACAACAGAAAATTAAAATAATACTCCAAACAACCCAGAGATGTATTAACGTCAACTTCCTTCACTTCATCATGGATTATAAAAATGAAATTGTCATAGATCATGCTTTTCCTCTGCGATGATGCATCAAAGATCTGAAACTCCTCGACTTTGTGTTATTGGTTTAATCCACCTTAGCTTGCATCTTATACACTCTTGTCTCTGAGAAAATATCAACCTTTTATCAATAGCTTTTGCCATCCACATCTGTTCCACAAAACTGATGATGATCTTTAATCAATCAGACCTAGACACGTCCAGGTAAACCTTTGGCTGCTATTGACATGATCAAAAAAATCTTTAAGCCAACAGACTGTGTGCCCTTTACCATATGATTTAGCATCACAAGCTCATCAGCCACATGATGGACCTGTTCGAGATTCTGTAAGACAAACACCAAAGCACTAACACATGAAGCCCATAGGTAATGGAGGCAATGGTGGTTGGGGGATCCTGAACTAAAAATCAATTTAACAGGAACATGTGATAATTATATAAAAGACGTTTCTCCCCAACTCAAAAGGAAAAGTCAATAAATGTAAGGTAAGAACTTAAAATGAACACGCAGCATTCTTATTTCAGTTGAAAGACAGAAATCTACTTGGTGTTCTGATATCACAATTACAAAACGTCAACTAGTCCATATTTAAAAGAGATGCGGACGTATAAAATAGCTACAGTGACAAAAAATTATGTCAAACTGTCAGGAAATTTGACCTGATATTAGCAAGGGAAGGACAGCAGTGCAGACATGTGAAAGAGTTGTAAAATCAGATGGTTCATACAGTTTTAAATTTTACTGCCCCATTAAAAGGAAATGAAAATAGCAAGAAAAAGAGTGTATGTATAACGTTTGCAATCTTGGTACCAAACTCCATAGCAGTACTATGTTGATATGGTGTCAAGATGCTTGATACAGAGATTGGTTTAGCATACCCACACTTGATACGGCCCCCCATATCAAGTATCAGTTCAGTACTGATGTAGTTCGGTACTGATGTAGTACGATATGCTCAATATGAGATAATATGCACGAGTATTACAAATCTTGTATATATACAGCAGCCCAAGCTATACCAAGCATGCGCGTGCTAAAACTTACAGAACAGGTACAAACATGAACTAAATCATGCACATTAGCATGATAATGAAGAAAAGTACTTCCAACATCTACAAGAATGATGATACATAAATAGTTTAAATCATAACATAGTTCAATAGCAATATTCAATATAAAATGACATCACAACTAGCAGGCCTTATAACCTCACCTTAATATAGATATTGCTAAAAAGGCAGGACTCTCCCAGTATGACTGCTTTTGATGTCTGAAAAACAAGATGTAGAATAATCAACAAATAGCATAATTAAGAAAGTCAAACAGCATTAAAGACACCAACCTTAACTGCTCCCTGAACAGATGGACAAAGCGACAAAATCTTAGAGACATCTTGCCCTCCAATATATGATGGTAGAACTGAAAGGGTATCTATCCTGCAACAAAAGTAAATATACTATGTATGATATTTCCATTATGAACGTCGAACAAATTTGAACAGGACAGAACCTTATTTATGCTTTCGAATAGCTTTAATAGCACAAACACTGAATACCAATACCAATTTCAATAAAAGAGAGTGAATTTAATGCTTGAACTATTGGTTTGTGTTGAACCTCAACAAAGAAAATCCAACATTCTTGCTAGAAAGGGAAAAATTGACTAGTTTTACCAGCAGATCTGGCAAATTTTATGTATTAAAAGTGACATCATTACACCAGCTTGACACTGTATTGCTACATGTGAGACATCCATTCTAACTAATATGCATCATAGACCTACCACAGTTTAGGTGGTCAACAATGTCACGCCCCACTAACTCCACTCATAATATCATATGCATGATGGGCATGCATTAAGCACAACATACTGGCAAAACCAAACAAATGTTTAGTAGCATGTGATTATCTCCAACCAACAGTGCTTGTGAAGGTCTAAAATGACTGAGTCTCCAATAAACTCTAACAAGTTTGAGGCAGCTTTAGATGAAAATGAACGGATACACTAGGGTCATTTTTGTGGCAAGGTAACTAGATCATAGCCAATCACAGATTGAATATGCTTGACGATTATAGTAATTGTTTAGAACCGAAGATGACTGGATATAACCACACATCTAAATTCTTTTTAAAAAAAAATTGAGAAAGAGAAACATCTAATCAAATTAAGATAGGATGTTTTTAACACTTCCGAGACTCTCCAAGAATTTGTATGGTGTTTTAAGAGGGAAAAAACATCTCTACCCTCCCATGCGGTAATCATGTTTTATCCCTGAAAATGAACCTTATATGATCTATTCCTTGTTCTTCTGTAAACCTCATGTGTTCAGATATGTGATGATGTTAATTAAACCATTTATAATACCTTTACAACTTTTTTAAACATATTGCAACCTTTGTTTTCAAGGGTAAGTGAATTAGATGACATCAAATATTGATATCTTATTCAGAATGAGTGTGCAGTTAGGTTGTTTCTGTGGCATTGTTAATGTATGGAGCTCACAATCATATATGGTCTTTTGGTAGAACAGGTAGCAAATATAAAATGGTCAAATGTACATATCTATCTAATCAAGCCCAGACTTTCATTTTTTGACCACAGGTTCAGAGAAACAAGAGCTTGACTGAAATAAATTCACACCTGACTGACAATAAATGAACTTCTAGTGATATGAGAAACTAGTTTTAAGAACATTTTAAAAGTATTTAAAAAGTTTGCTAGCTGATAAAATGCTTTGAATTGTTATTTGGCGTTAATTCTTAGGCTGAAAGTTTCTAACATGCAGGCATAAGGACTATGGATGGAAGCAAATAATAACCAACTATAAAGATAGTTAATTTGTGTGCCACTAGTTTCAAATGATTAAAGCGCCGTATGGCTTCCTAGTGCTGCATGTAAACAGTCAGTCTAAGACAACCTTCCAGTCTAATGGGTCAAGTCATGGTTGATTTATGTTCCATTAATTTCAGCCTAAGCCGGCTTCTATCTACACCAACGCATGCACATGTTAAGACTTTATTATTAGAGATAGCACCATTTATAAGCCTGGGATGAACTGAAAATAAGCAACCTAGCTTGAAATAAAATTATAGATGAACAAAATTTCGGGCAGCCAGGCCAAGTGGTGCCCAATACATGTAGATAAAATGATGCAATTGGGGGATTCCACATCAAATATGCAAATAAACTAATTTAATTGAACTTTGCAGCAGAGTTCAATATATAGTGATAAAGATTGTCTTTTGCCAACTCGAAGCATGTTACACGTCATAAGTGAAGCTTGAAGGGAAATTTTGGAATTCAATATTGGGGATAGAAGAGGATGACCAAAATGGATGCACAGAAAGTAAAGATATGGAGGATTTAAGAAAATCCTCTCTAAGAATCAAGAGAAGAACAGCACCCAATGCTAAATAAGCAAGATATACAGGGTAAACAACAAGAAATAAGTACAAACGAGGATACCATTTCATATGAAACTATGATCCAAAGATAAATGGATCGATGAGAACAGATCAGCCCAATGAATCCTAAACAATATCTTAGTGTCACAAAGATTGATGTGATTCAGAGCCAACAAAAAGATTATTGCATGAAACTATGCATAAGAACAAGGAATTACCCCCAGCAAAATCAACAAAACCAGAGGATTTGGGTTGAGTTAATCAACATTAGCAAACATATAGTTATTCAAAATTCAACACTTATGGATCTAAAACCTAAGGGAACATAGAATTATTACAACAGTTTTGCACAAACTCAAAGGTCTGATTAACGGGCAGACAATGCAAAATCCTCAACTTATCTCAATACATCCATCAGAAAAATAGTTGGAATGCAAGAAACATGCAAAAAAGTGAAAAATCACATCATTCCCTGGATGATACCACAATAACCACATATTACGTTAAAGATTGTCTAATAGGGGTCCAACCTCTCATGATGAGCTTCCAAGACTCACAAAAAACACTGAAAA
Organism: Calamus simplicifolius; assembly: GCA_900491605.1. NCBI lineage: Eukaryota > Viridiplantae > Streptophyta > Magnoliopsida > Arecales > Arecaceae > Calamus > Calamus simplicifolius. Next base: position 212,982 of record UESW01002354.1, on the reverse strand, counting down.
CTATTACTGATCCTGATGGTCCGATGACATTTAAGCAGATGAGGATTGCCTCTCATTTTTTGCTCGTAATATTCTGAGTAATCATCATTAAATATTATATGAATTATGCTACCCATGAACAGCCCATAACTTGTGGAATCATGCTACCAGATCTGCCAGGCTACTTTGATGCAAAACTATTTGGAACAGTGAAAAGAGACATAATGTACCATTTATGTCGCACCAAATATACTACTCAATTCAAAAGAAAAGTAGACCAAAGATCACAATTTAAATGCTAATTATGATCCTCACCAGTTCGCGTGCTCAACAGCATCCTCTATAGCAGCATCCAACATTTCAACCATTGAAGGGTGAACAAAAACACCATCTAGTGGAATACCTTCAGGATATCTAGACTACATTGGAGTGCATAAACACAACGGATTACAAGAGCATCACTAAAATGCACCCAATAATTAAAGGTTTTTCAATCTGGAATAATATATTATGACAGAAAGAAGACAATTGTATGCATTTCAAATACCTGCAAGTACTGTTTAGGCTGAGGAATTGCAAGCTTGTGAAGAACGTCATAGCTGATGTATGAATTCTGCAATGCCAAGAATTGTTAAATAAAGAAAGTCATTTAATTTCAGAGTAAATTTACGCATTGTTCCATATATGATTAATTCTCCAACAAAACAATTGATGCTCTAATGTACTCACACAGATTTACTGGCAAATAAGCATGACATAGGATGTTAAGAAAAGCATTCATTAGTTCCTAGAACAGAACTGTAAATCTATTTCGTGCACAACACATGGAGGATCAACTATTGGCTATATATTCAATTCATGTCGTTAATAAACACTGAGTTGTTTGATCAAAGAAGTGGTTGTTACATGTCATACAAATATTTCAAAGATACTACATGATCAAAAGCAAATAATTTTTACTAAGAATGGTATGTGGCAAAGGTGAATTGAGATCAAAGGCATGAATTGGGCCCCAAATGCATAACTAAGGCTTGTTGGCTATAGATGTGGCCAAAGGACAATATATACTTCAACTCCACCTATCAACAAACAATCCTTAATGACAGCTGGCCTAAAATATACTTGATAATGGATCTCCAATTTAGGTCCCTAATAGTCCATACGAACATTTTACAATCAAATTAACTTCAAATATGTCGCAGAAATTAAAGCGCTATAAAATCATAAGTTAGCTCCAAATGCCCCTAAATACCAAATCAATGAAGACAGGCCTTGTTCCAACCCATGAGGTAGGCTTTATGAAACAAGATATATTCAAATTATAAAAACATTAAAACCAGGTCCCAACTTGGCATAAACCTCCATATTTGAATTTATTTCTCACCTAAGACAGCCTTCATGAAAGAGTGGGGGCTCACCATAAAACCTTGTGGGCAATGCAGCAGGAAGGGATATTAAACATATAGATCCCACATTTTAGCAATTGCAAGAAGAAATTAATCATTCAAGTTACTTCAATATGGAAATCTAAGATTAACCATTAGCTATGCTGCTATCTAGCATCCATGCACGAATAACCCATTTGTCATGTCATTATAAAAATCAAAGAAGTCAAACTTGTTATAACTTACAATGTTCACCCCAAAACCTCAAGCAATAATCTTTGTCGAAAAAATAAATTTCATACACCCAAAACATTAGATTTAGCAAAAGCACATTTACCCAAAGTAAATCTCTAAATATATGGATTGGAAATAATGTGGATTTTCCATGCAATGCAGTTACAGAGACGTGCTACCAATTTCATTTATCAAGTTCATAGCCACATAATTTTTTACTAAGAATTTAGATGTATTTTAACAAATAAAAAAAATTTCTGTCCTTTCACTTCTTTACCCAAAAAAGGATATAAATGCCCACATTATATGCACAAAAAGATTGGCAGATAAAGACAAGGGCTGCAGAAGCTTCAAACCTGTGAAAAGAAAGAATCGACGCTTTCCCTTTGAGCATGGGCAAAAACCTAACAATTCAATAAAAATTATTATGGATGACAAGTAAGGAAATAAGTGTATTGACAGGAAAAGAGGAAAAGCCTTACAGCTGGTGTCCATTGCACCCCTGCACGAAGTGATCCAAGAATCTCCCCCTCTTTCAATATCCCATTAAATAAGGACTGAAAAAATGCGCCTTCAACAGACACTCCATTAGCACCATCTATATCTTGCAGCAGTTGCTGCAAGGAATTCCAAACAGCTGGTAAGTTCGTCGGAACTGTGATACCCCTTGCAGCACCACGAACCATAGCAGTAATACGTGAAATATATGCTGGAGTATACAACTGTCCACCTTCTAGTCTTCCTTTGACCTAGGCAGAGGATAAAGAATAAGTTGGCATATGTTGCTAAAATTTGGGAAGGAGGCAGTATATTGAAGGCAACATATAGCAGATGGGAGATGTATCAGACATACAATGGTGACAAACTGTTGCTCCCCCAAAAAAAAAACCTTAAAAAGAAAATCCTTATGGAGACTCATAGTTCAAATAAGCTTTTGGGTTACCAACATTGCACAATTTCCTTCCCTTTCATCTCCAATGTCATACCCAGTAAAATGGGACTGCTTATGACTTATCATCAAGCTTGAAATAATTTTAGACATTAAGAGAATAACAATTGCATCTTAGCCTAATCAATCATAGCTCTGCAACAGGCAGTGAGAATTGTGTCAAGAAAAGGGACTTGCCTTCAAATATTAATCTAGTACCACATGGGAACTACTTGCTTGACTTGTAAGAATGATTGTAACTTGTCCCTCCTGTCCAATGAACCTTCACTTCTTATCAAAACATGTTTATCAGTAACAGTTATTTGAAAATTAATTGTTTTAATATTTAATTAGAATTTCTTCTTTGGCCCTCTTTTTTCATTCTGCTTTTGCAAGGTTAAGACCATCTTTCTTTTCTCTGGAAAAAAAAAATGTAAGGCCAGAAAGGACAACTGCCCATACTTATAAGCAACTTACACTTGCAGCAGAAACAAACACCGAACCCCTTTTCTTGCCTATTCCAACTTCTGCTATTTTTGTCCCAAATCGTCAAGCTTTTTAAGTTTGTGCTATGAATAAATCCATTTTAATCTGTATTACACCTCCAACAAATATACAATAAATAAAATTGCATTATTTTAACATCTAAGAAACAATAAATAAAATGGTATTGCAACTCCAACAAACTTCCCCTGACATTTACTTCAAGGGCTTTCTTGGGGAAGTGCAAAACTTAAATATCTCTCATTCAAAGCTATGTGATTGATTTAACCTATTCTCCTGTTTAATATGAGACTGCTGATTGATCTCAATATTGTCTTGCATGCTTAAATATCAACATATATGGAAAATGGAAAAAACAGGCACAGTAAAATCAATATTGAGAAAACAATATCAGGCAAATTTATAAAGTTCACTTACAAGTGTTCCAAGACGGGGCTCCAAAATAGACACCACCAACTCCGAGCCAATATGCAACTGCGCAGCAATCTCAGCCAAAGAGATCTGACTACACTCCTGCAATTTCTCATTTATCTCCTCCGCCACGGAATCCCAATAAGACTGTGAAATAATCTCCCCATTACTCAACATTAACCCCGAATCATCTGATACTATCTTTTGGGCTTGCGTCTCCACATGGTACAGATCGACTCCAATAATGTCAGAGAGATCAATTAGAGACACACGACCAGACTTCTTGATCTCTACTTCCATCTCCAGCCTCAACTGATCCTGTTACAAAAACACCGATTCATTGATAACAGTGAGAGTATCAAGCCCTACAAGCTATAAAGAACCCTTTTTTTCTTCCTAATTGGATGAAAAAAAAAAAACAAATTCATTGAAGAGAAGGAATCTTCGGCATGATTTGAAATTTTAATTGAGGGAAGCCACAATTTCCTGATCGATTCCGAAAGAAAAAAAGATTAATGAAAAAGAAATAAATGACCCACTTTGAAATTGGGATGTCTAGTTGTATCGCAGAGGGAGGGTCTGTCAAGATTTGTTCTTTTTCATTGGGCCCAAAAATGAAACAAGATTCTGAGGGCAAAAAAACAAAAAATCTTTCACATGATTGAATTGAAATTGGGTTATCCGGAAAAAGTATTGTCGTGGAAACCCTTAAAATATGGGAACTGGAAATGAAAAAAAAAAATGAAAAAAAGGAAACCCTAGAGTAAGAGCAAGGGTGAGAAGGTGTTACAGGGGTGATGTACTCCTTGCCAGAGACGGTGTGGAGGATGTCGAAATCGATGTAGCGGAGCTCCTGAAGCTTGTGGACCAGCTCGACGACGTTCCGCTCAGAGAGGCGGACGCTGGATTTGGCCTGCTGTGCGAACTCAAACTGCCGCTGGAGTTCGATCAGCTCCGCGTCCATCTCGTATCGATCGGATCCCACACCACGGCCAGCAACAGGAGAGAAAACGGAGACCAAGAGGGTTTACGTTCTCTCCTCCTGATCTGACAAGAAATCGGCAAGCCGCGCAGGAACCTCTCTTTCTCTCTATATGCATATATATTAAACGCCAGCTTGCTTGCCGCAAGGCACAACCGAGGGGTCTTTTTATAAAAATTGATTATTTTGTTTCAACTGAAATCGGTGCTTCAGTTGTCGATGTTAGTAGAAGCTTAACATAAGCGTTCTTCCATGGAACCTTGTTTATAACCTTTGGGGGCATTCCATAGCAGGTAATTTATCTAGATTTTTGATAATTTAAAAAAGATTCATCAAATAAAATATATATTTTAAATGGCTATCTATCTTATATTGATAATCCAGATTATCTCGGCAATCCAAATTATCACAAAAAAATAATTATTCACATTATATGATAATCTCATAAATTATTTTTTTGAAAAAAAAAATTTTTTTTTTCGCTCCGCATCCTTTTATACTGATCTCATTGGAAACGGTCGATCGTCCGTATCCGTACTAGTCGCTTCAAATATCATTTATAAATATAATTTTTTAAAATATTATTATTTATAAATTAAATATATATAATATATAAATTTTTAATAAATTTAATTTAAAGATATTTTGAAATTTTAATGTTATATGACTAGTAACATGTTTGTCATATCAAATACAGTAATCAATATTATTATAGCATTATCTATACATATAAAATACAGTAATCAATATTACTGATAAACTATATTATCATTCACAGAATTTTTTGGTCATCGACCAAATGCAACCTCATAATGTGTTTGAAGGCTTAAAGAAGAATCGGCGAACCAGTTGCCAGACACATATTTACATATTATTAACCCTGATCAGGCTTACCACTCCCTTGCCAATGTCATATCGAGCACCTTTGACTCTATTAAGATTGATTTCATTTAAGTCCTCCATCTCAAATCTAATTCACTCTAATTTGGTGCTAAGCGGGGGACGTGCAAGTCATGAATCAGTCGGCATTTGTGCACTGAACCACCATGCAACTCAACGATAGCTATGATTCGCATTTTGCCTTCTTTATTTAACTCAACCTCGCAATGGAAAGGATCACATAGTTCCATTTGCGACGCATGCGTTGCTTAGCGAGGAAAACAATTTTCTCCTATAAGAATGTCATTTTGTTGTCATGATATTCTTGCATACTCGCCATGTGATCGATCGATCCATGAAGCATAGTTACGAAGACCGGAAAGGATCAGGTGCACCACAATTTCATAGATTTGACGTCCATCATATGTGATTTAATGATCAATTGTTTTGATAGGATTATTGGAATGGATCAACTTGAAGCAAAGCTAGGAAGGGACGGCGCGTCTGGGCGACACAGTTTTCACGTGGAATGCTTGGTTTTGTTACTTGCTCTATCATGTGAATCACATGATATGAAAATCTTCACAAGGTACCATTTGGTATGATGTTCAACATTTTTCAATTATTGATATATATATATATATATATATATTCTTTTTTATGCTAAATATAAATATTCAATATTCATTAGACCATGCGATCGAGATGAGACGAACACTGGTGGAGCCTAATAGTAGGCTGATGGACGGTAACATAATTTCTCCTAATGCCAACAACTCATCCAACAAGCCCCCGGCTGTGACTGAATAACGAAATAGCGGGACTGGTTTGGGTAAATTTCTTCCACGCGTACGCTGGGTTCAGCCTTCAACGACCACGTTCCGTCATCGCCATCCAATGATCCTGTCAGAAGGAGAGGGTCATCCGCGGAGAGGAGTGGGAGTAGGTGTGAGAGTCCAACCAACACGTCAGGAGTAAATAGGAATGGACATCAGGATGAGGCCTTTATAAAACTTTCTCGCATAAATATATATTATTAGAAGCCACACACAAGTATGGAGCAATTTTAGGAAATGAATAAACAACTCTTCACGGTATGAGACAATGGATTTGTCCACACAGCCACTGGTTTCCTTCAACAGACTGCTACCAGTAAAGCTGATATCATCAAAGAGACATTGGACCTTTGGACATTCAGAATTTCATTTACTGAGAATAATGAAATCATGCGAAATTACAGCAGAAGCATTTACTAGCCCTGAATTTGATCTGATTGTAGCCATCCTGCAGAAAACATAATATGCAGTACCGCATCAACAAATTAGTATATGGTCCTATAAATAAGGATCAACTGTTGGCGGTGGCAGCACATTTTACTCAACTACAAGTAGCAACGGAAGTCTTGGAAGCTTGATTTCAGTGCAGAAAACAAACTACCTATCTATTTAGTAAAGATTTTTTTTGTGTGAAAAATGACCAGAACTCAAGGTCTGTGTGACAAAAAACAAACAAAACATTTAGTTTTCCATTAAAAAAACAGGAATTTCGTCTAGCTTCAGATTCTAAAACGAAAAGAATACCAACATTTAGTATCCTCTGCAATCTAATATGAATGGTTAATTTGCTAAAAAATTTCTTACACATGGTGCAATTACCCATGTAGGAAAAAACATAACAAACAAGTTCTTGAAGCCAAGTAGAAAACTTGCTCTTATACATCCTAGATGCAACAAAAAGCATATAAAAAAAGGACTCAGAATTAAATGCAGAACCAAATATTACTAGAGTAGGAGGTGAATGGCAGTAACAGCACAATAAATTAAGCAATCATGATACTCACCAGATGATTGTCCGATACCTTCAACAGTTTGTATCATCAATCCGTACAGGGCATATCCACCACAATGGCAACCGGGCATTCGGAGAGTCATTTTCTCTAATTCATCCTAATTTGCAACAGCTTGCCAGCAATTAATCCACAGAAAAAATAAAGAATCAATAACATATAAAAACTGAAACTAACCCTTGAAACGGTGTAAAGCTGAGTGGACTCGAAGCCATCTTGAGCTCTAGAATACAGCTGGTAAATTTTCCTTGACTCCATATTGCATTTCAGAAAGAAAAAAGCTGTTGGTCTCACATTCATTTCCCTGCGAGATATTCCAATAAAAACTGGATCTGTCTGCATGCCATTAAACACCTGTCAGTAATATGCATGGACTGTAGCATATGCAATGCGATTTGAAGAATCAGACGTGAAGCATACACACTTGGAGAATATTTTAAGGAAGAATATTAAGTTGGAGTTACAAGAGAGAGAAAGACTGAGATACTATCAAAGAACAATTGTCCCTACTAACAAAATTTGCTTAGATTCATCACATTTAGCTCCAAGTGCAAGGAGCCTGTTCCATGAAGCCTATAGCAGCTAATCTAATTATAACCTCAACATATCACATCTGAAGAACCTATACCAACAAAAACCACTTCAAAAGAGCAACAAACAGGCTCAAATATCATTCAATGCAACTGATAATGCATCGGATCAGTAATGTGTTTCATCCGTAAGTACTGACAGACTCAAACATCAGTGCAAACAAATGTAATGTTCATGTGAACAAATGATACTTACGGAAGTTGAGATCTGAACTTTGAAAGTAAACTATGCTATGCTCAAATACATATTGTGCATAACTGATAACTGATACAAATCAATGTCAATTTCACCTCAATCAGTCGCCCATACAACTGAACTGACAACTACTAGAGGAGACCTTGCTATATACTATTTCCCACTAGTAACGAAGATCTATGGATAAACTCGAAAACTGAACATCTAATAAGCAGCATATTCTGCTGCAATCTATTAGAGCATGACTCATAGCAATATAACCATAACAAATTCAGGCAACCAAGCATGACTTGTAGCAATATAACTATAATAAATTTAAGCAGCCAAGTAACATGAAAAACACAAAATAAAAGAAAATTAGGTAGCGACTTGACCAGCGATTCTGCAGGAACCCCAATTTCTTCAACCACTTCACGGACAATGCCATCAAACATCTCTTGAGAAACCTTTTGATTTAGATCTGTGGATTCTGTCAAAACTTTGTCATTTTGATGGTCTGAAATTCCAAGTTCTTCAGGCTGCAAGAGAGAAGAGAGTAAACCTTACTTTGCATGGTTCAAAATAGAAATTATGCTATTGGGTCAGGTTTCATTAACCATGCATCAGCTGATTACTGCTGTCACATATTCAAAAGTTAGATCGAGCGTATCTAAGATGAAATATATTCTCATGTTCTTTATTTCTTTATTTATTTCAAATGAACCTTGATATCATTAACCATATTGATACAAAAGTAATTTGTTATTTCTGTGGTCACAAGACCATGTTTTTCTTCCCTACTTATTCTAGAGAACGTAACTAAATGTTTAAAATCACATGCTCATAAGCATATTCAAATGAGTAGAGCCTCCACAAAAAAATGCATGCTTTGGCTTAGAAGTCAGTGTTGACTACTAATATCACATGAATAGGACAATCAAATTAAATTCATTCCAATGTGGTGCCTCTTTTAATCAGAAGGTGTCCCTAACAAAGATTCAAATAGACCCTTTGCCTCTGATGTGGCTAGTAAAAGCCACTTGTAAGTTAACAGCCAAAATTACCTAACGGCAGGGTCGTTAAGATGCCAATGGCCCCGGCTCCTAGACAGCCCCGGGCGGCCCCAGCTCATAAGCGGCTCCTATGTAGTCCCGGCTCCTAGACGGCCCCAGCTCATTAGCGGCCCTAGGCAACCCCAACTCATAAGCGGCCCCGGCTCCGAAACGGCCCCGGCTCCGAAACGGCCCCAGCTCATAAGCGGTCCTAGGCAGCCCCGGCTCATAAGCGGCCCCGGCTCCTAGGTAGCCTCAGCTTCTAGGCGGCCCCAGCTCCTAAGCGGGCCCTGTTCCTAGGCGGCCTTATCTTCTCTTGTCTCCAGGTTCAGCTGCAGCTTCCCAGGCAAGCCTTCACTTCTGACAAGACCGGGCCCACCAGCCACCTTTGATTCATATATATCTAATAAGACAAACTCTATTGATTCTGGCACAAGCCTAAGAAGTCATAATCCATCATGCAGCTTTAAATGGCCTAAATCAAATGAGCTCAAGAAGTCATAATCCATCATGAAGCTTTAAATAGCCTAGATCAGATGAGCCCAAAAAGTCATTATCCATCATGAAGCTTTGATGACTCTGGCCAGATGAACCCCAAAAGGTTATCATCTGCTATGAAGTACCAATCACCCAATTCAGATGAGATAAATCTCACTAATTCTGACATTCCATTAAAGAAGTCGCAGCTCATCATGAGATTCCAAAGCTTCCGAAGCAAGTTACACATACCCCAAGTATCAATAAAATGGGTAAGAAGAACCCCTAACCAAGGTATGAATAAAAAAAAAGCACTTAGAAAATTGTCCCATCTTCTTCCTAACTCCTATTAGCTCGAGCTTTTTCAAACTCACGGCTGTGATTCTGATCACTAACTTGGGCATCGGAGGATCCCTGCCGGAATATCCGATTCCTGGGACTTCTTGCAGATCTCGGAGTCGAGGCGAATCATCTTCATCAAATTCACAACACATCCACTGACGTTCAAGGACATCAGCTCAATGTGATCAGGCATCATCAGATTGGCGCGTCAGAAAGGGGGTAAGAGAAGGATAGCTCTATAACTCTGGGCTACAAGCTCGCCCTCTCTTGAACAACAATGGTGATGACACATATTCAGGAGGCTTCTACCAGTTATATTGAAAAGCATTCCTATCATGCTAAGCAATCGAAGGCTAATCCCCCTACTCTTTCCTCGCCACTAGTTTTGTCCACTCCATACGAACAACTGGCCACCCTTACCCAGCAAGTCCAAGCTCTTGTTGGAACAGCCCGTGAGTTGCAAGGGCAACAACGGGTAGTTATTGTTCAACAGCAGCCCGGGCATCCTATACCACTTGCAACAGCTGCCCCAGCCAATCAATAATCTACCTACAGAAAACCCTCTTCGAAGGAGCATCGCCATCGTCATGCTTCGTCCAGGCACCACCATCAGGAAACCTCCAAAAGGTTGCGATCTTCTATCTACTGCTCGAGCAGCCCCTCCTTCAAACGACGACGGAAGAAAGAGCCCAGAAGAACATATTGCCATCAGCGCCATCGCTCTCCCTACTCGTCTTCTGAATCAACGAGCGAGGACCTGAATCGCTAGATGGAAAGGCGCTTGAAGGAGCAAGATCGGCGGTTGAAAAAGCTCAGCCATAAGCTCAATAACCAACCAGGGATGGACTATGATACCCATCCACCCTTCACTCACCGAATTATGGAAGAGCCTGTCTCTCACAGGTTCCGTCTTTCCCAGCTGGATCCTTACGATGGCACCACGGATCCACTTGACCATCTGGAGAGTTATAAAGCTCTCATGCAAGTTCAGAGGGCGACTGATGCCCTCCTATGTATTGCTTTTCCCGCTACCCTCCGAAAGGCTGCGCATGCTTAGTATTCTCGTCTACTTCCGCGCAGCATCGACTCCTTCCGACAGTTGAAAAAAACTTTTTTAACACATTTCAATGCCTGTCGAAAGATTCTCCAGTAGCGGATAGATTGTTCTCCGTTCAACAAAAGGAATGAGAACTTTTGAAGGATTTTATGGCCCGATTCAAGACGGTAGCCCTTAAGGTCTACCACCTCGACGATGCTGTGGCCACTCTAGCCCTGAAGCGACAACTCCGTCCCTTCCGCTTCACCTATTCTTTGAACAAAAAACCTCCCACTTCTTATGCTGAGCTTCTAAGTCATGCGCAGAAATATATTCATACCGACGAAGCTAATTTCACTCGGAGGGACACTAAAAGAGGGTCTAGCAAGAAACTGGATCGCGTGGAGCCAAGCGGACCTCCTCCCAAGAAGCCTGAGCCCCCACGCCAGTCAATAATCGGTGCCAGAACTTCACCCCCAGAGAAGAGAACTTCATACCAATCCTCGTCCCCATGTCTTATATCCTTATGGAGATCAAAAGCGAGCCTTATCTCCGGCATCCTCCCCCATTGAGGACGAACGTCGCTCACGATTGGAGTTGTTATTGCCGCTTTCATAGAGACTACGACCATGGTACTAAAGACTGTCATAATCTGAAGCGTGCCATCGAGAAGCTCATCCAGCGGAGCTACCTCGAAAAGTTTGTTCGGAAGGGAGGGCCTCTGGCTGTCCCAGCTTTAATGGGGCCTCCGCCTGCTCAGGCTAACGTCGACAATGCTCCGACGGAATGAATGGTAGGCATGCTTTTCTAGGGGCAGCTACGCCTTCTAAAAGATTGAGGGATGAGAAGGGAATATAAAATGTAATCTCTTTTTTCTGAAGAGGAGTTAGCAGGAAGGGGCAATCTGAATGATGATAGCGTAATCGTCTCTATGACAATGCTAAGCATCCTGTAAAAAGAATTTTGGTGGATAGTGGGCTATGCTGACATCCTTACTTATGATGCCTTTGTTCAGATGAATTTATCTCCCAATTCCCTCCAACCGGTGACAACGCCTTTGGTTGGCTTCACAGGAGATTCGATGAGGGTAGAAGGTGAAATTACCTTGCCGGTCACGGCAGGATCACCGCCGTGTCAAAGCACGGTCCTAATGAGGTTCTTAGTGGCTCGAGTGCCTCTGGCTTACAATGCCATACTCGGTCGGCCTGGCTTAAACCTTTTGAACGCGGTGATATCTACCAAGCGCCTGCTCGTGAGATTCCTACCAATGAAGGAATCAGCGAGATGCGTGGGAAGCAGAATCTAGTGCAATTATGCTATCATATGGCCCGCAGCCCTCAGGTGGCGATGATCCCACCAACCTTAGTGCTGCTCGATCCTAGAGAATATGAAAGAAGGGGAGAGCCAGCCGAGCACTTGCTATCCTATCCGCTGGGGGACGACCCTATAAAGACTATACAAATCGGCGAGCTTTTTCCTCTGGAGATGAAGAATCAACTCCTCACTTTCTTGCGGGCGAACTCAGATGTCTTCATCTGGTCAGCTTCGAACATGCTCGGCATCCCTTCGAAGGTAATTACTCATAAGCTTAATGTTGACCCGAAGTACCGACCTATCCAATAAAAAAAGAAGTTTCGCCCCCCGAGTGGCAGAGGGCCATCAATGAGGAGATCAACAAGCTGCTTACTGCCGGCCACATCCGGAAGCACAATACTCAGATTGGCTAGCCAATATGGTGATGGTTCGAAAGGCGAGCGAAAGCTGGCGAATCTACACTGACTTTACTAATCTCAATAAAGCATGTCCTAAAGACAGCTTTCTACTATCGTGGATTGACCAATTGGTGGACTCCACATTTGGCCATGAGCTCCTCAGCTTTATAGATGCCTTCTCTAGATGCAACCAAATAAAGATGGATCGACGGACGAAGAAAATACCTTTTATCATCAAAAAAGGCATCTATTGCTATAACGTGATGTCCTTTGGGGTGAAGAACGCAGAGGTTACTTACCAGAGATTGTGATAAGGTCTTTAAAGACCAAATTGGGTGCAACATGAAGGTGTATGTGAATGATATGCTAACTAAGAGCACTTACATCATCAACCATGTCACCGATTTAGAAGAGACATTTAACAATCTCGGCGCCATCAAATGAAGCTTAACCCTCACAAATGTGCATTCGGAGTCACTACCGAAAAATTTCTGAGTTTTCTAGTGACCCAACGAGGGATTGAAGCGAATCCAGAGAAGATACAAGCTATTCTTGACATGAAGCAGCCGGTTAATAAAAAGGAGGTGCAGCGGCTCACCGAAAGAGTAGCCGCTCTGAGCCGGTTTCTGTCGAGATCTACTGAAAGATGCCTATCCTTCTTTAAAGCTCTATGCAAGGCGAACGGCTTCGAGTGAACGGAGAATGACCAGAAAGCCTTTAAGGAATTGAAGGAGTTTCTATCCACACCGTCATTACTGTCAAAGCCAAAAGAAGGGGAAAACTCTTCCTTTATCTTACTACTTTCCCGGAAGCAATTAGCTCTGTTTCGGTACGCCTCGACCCCGACGAGCACAGAAGCCCGTCTACTACACTAGCAAAGTACTCCATGATGAGGAGGTCAGGTATTCCATAACCGAAAAAATTATTTTGCTATAATCATTTCTGCTGTGTCTCAGGCCATATTTTTAAGCCCATCCGATCGTGGTACTCACGGATCAGCCTCTTAGAGCTAGCTTGGCTCGTCCTAACACCTCTGGTCGGCTGGCTAAATGGGCTATCAGATTGAAAGAATTCGATCTTTCATTTCAATCTCGATCTGTCTTGAAGTCCCAGATGCTGGCGGACTTTCTAGTGGAATGCACCTGGACGGAAGAGCAACCCAAGGACTTTCCAATGACATGTTCAGACGCTGATGAGGATGCGGCAGAGGCCTAGATCCTCCATGTTGATGGCACCTCTAATTCTCAGGAAAGCGGGGCCGGTCTAATTCTTGCAAATCCGAAGGACATAGTGCTGGAGTACGCTCTCTGATTTCTCTTTAAAGCTACAAATAACCAAACCGAGTACAGACCTTATTGGCCAATCAAGCTCGCGCAGGAGTTTAGGGTAAAGCATCTCGGGGCCTTCACCGACTCTCAGCTCATCTCCGAACAAATCACTGGAGAATATGAAGCTCGAGACCCCATCATGTCTCGATATCTAAATAAGGTCAAGTTACTAACATCCTCATTGACTTATTTCACTATCAATTATATTCTTAGGGGCGAAAATGCCAAAGCCGACACCTTGTCGTGGCTAGCTACTTCAGCAGATAACATATTGGGAAGAACATATGTTGAACATCTAGAATCCCGAGTATTAAACAGCGGAAGAGGTTCTACCAGTTACACAGGAGTCAACATGAATGGATGCTTACATCCACTATCTTACTGACGGTACCCTCCCTGCTGATCCCATAGAAGCCATACTACTTAAGTGGAGGGCCCCTAAGTTTGTATTGCTGAATGGGCAGTTATACAAGAAATCCTTCTCTTATCCCTCCTCAAATGTGTTGGTCCTGCGGATGCTGATTATATCCTTAGGAAGATTCATGAGGGCATATGTGAGAACCATCTGAGGAGCAGATCACTGGCGCACAAGGCTCTTCGCAGGGGTATTATTGGCTCACTATGCGAAAGGATGCTGCCGAGCTAGTCCAAAAGTGCAACAGCTGCCAGCGATATTCTAATGTCCAGCGACAGCCAGTCTCTCAGCTGAGCCAGCTCTCTGCTCCATGGCCCTTCGCTCAATGGGGATGATATCCTTGGACCATTCCCCCAGCTTCAAGTCAACGGAGGTTCTTGTCGCCATCGACTACTTCACCAAATGGGTTGAAGTCGAGGCGTTAGCCAAAATCTCCGAGAGCAAGGTGAGGGCGTTTTTCTGAAAATCTATTATCTGCCGATTTGGCCTACCTCATACCATCATCACTGATAATGGTCGATAATTCGATAATGCTGCATTTAAGACTTTTTGCACTGAGTTGGGTATCGGCCATTGGTTCACTTCTGTCGGGCATCCACAAACCAATGGAAAAGCAGAAGTCATGAATCGGACCATCCTTCGAGAACTTAGAACCCGACTGGATGAGTTCAAAGGCAAACGGATAGAGGAACTCCCTAGTGTATTGTGGGCGTATCATACGACTCTAAGGATCCCCACAGGGGAGACTCCTTTCAGTCTCGTCTTCGGATCTGAAACGATTATCCCGGTGGAGATTGGTCTTCCAAGCCCCCGGGTGGAATCATATAACGAAGAAGACAATCCTGATCAACTAAAGTCCAGCCTCGACTTCATCACGAGATCCGGGACCAGGCACGGCTCAAGATAGCTATCTTTCGCCAGCAAGCAGCAAAATATTACAATGCCCGGGTCCACCCCAAGACATTCCGCCAAGGGGATTTAATCCTTAGAAGGACCAAGGTATATAAGCCAACCGAAGGGGACAAGCTATCTCCAAATTTGGAGGGGCCCTATAGAGTTACCGAAATACTTCGCCAAGGAGCATACCGACTCAAGGAGCTCGACGGCAAACAATCCTGCGTATTTGAAATGCGGATAACTTTCGCCGTTATTATCAATAGTGAGTGTATTCGATCGATGAATATATGAAGAGTCTTAAATTTTTCTATTCGGCTTAGACTAGTCTATAGTTTTCAAAAGGACCTCGGCGGCCCCGTGATCATAAGGACACCCAGGGCCGGCACCGAGAAACCCTCGAGGCGATTCAAGTTTTATGGTCTCGGCGATCCCAAGTCAAACTCCCGGGCCGGCACCGAAATATCCACGTGGTAGTTTTCAAAAGGACCTCGACGGCCCTGCGATCAAAATGACACTCCCGGGCCAACACCAAGAAACCCCCGAGGCGGTTCAAGTTCTATGGTCTCGGCGGCCCCGAGTCAAACTCCCGGACCGACACGAGAAACCCCCATAGTAATTTTCAAAAGGACTTCAGCAGCCCCGCGATCATAAGGACTCCTGGGTCGGCACCGAGAAACCCCCGAGGCGGTTCAAGTCCTATGGTCTCGGCGGCCCCGAGTCAAACTTCCGGACCGGCAGCGAGAAACCTCCATGGTAGTTTTCAAAAGGACCTCGGCAGCCCCGCGATCATAAGAACATCCTCGGGCCAGCATCGAAAACCCCTGAGGCGGTTCATGTCCTATGGTCTCGGTGGCTCGAGTCAAACTCCTGAGCCGGCATCGAGAAACCTCCATGGTAGTTTTCAAAAGGACCTCAGCGGCCCCGCGATCATAAGGACACCCTTGTGCCAGCACGAGAAACCTCTGAGGCGGTTCAAGTCCTATAGTCTCGGCAGCCCCGAGTCAAACTCCCGGACCGGCACCGAGAAACCTCCGTAGTAGTTTTCAAAAGGACCTCGACGGCCCCGCGATCATAAAGACACCCTCGGGTCGGCACAAAAAAACCTTCGAGGTGGTTCAATTCCTATGATCTCGGCGGCCCCGAGTCAAACTCCCGGGCCGCACCGAGAAACCTCCATGGTAGTTTTCAAAAGGACCTCGACAGCCCTATGATCATAAGGACACCCCCAGGCCAGCACCGAGAAACCCCCAAGGCGATTCAAATCTTATGGTCTCGGCGGCTCCGAGTCAAACTCCTAGGCCGGCACCGAGAAACCCCTATGGTAGTTTCAAAAGGACCTCGATAGCCCCGCAATTATAAGGACACCCCTCGGCACCCAAGAAACCCCCGAGACGGTTCAAGTCCTATGGTCTCGACGGCCCCGAGTCAAACTCCCGAGCCGGCACCGAGAAACCCCGTGGTAATTTTCAAAAGGACCTCGGCAGCCCGCGATCATAAGGACACCCCGGGCCAGTGCCGAGAAACCCCTGAGGCGGTTCAAGTCCTATGGTCTCGGTGGCCCCGAGTCAAACTCCCGGGCCGGCACGGAGAAACCCCCTGTGGTAGTTTTCAAAAGACCTCAATGGCCCCGCAATCATAAAGACACCCCGGGGCAGCATCGAGAAACCCCCGAGGCGGTTAAGTCCTATGATCTCGGCGGCCACGAGTCAAACTCTCGAGCCGACATCGAGAAACCCCCATGGTAGTTTTCAAAAGGATCTCAGCGGCCCCACGATCATAAGGACACCTCCGGACCGGGACCGAGAAACCCCCAAGGCGGTTCAAGTCTTATGGTCTCGATGGCCCCGAGTCAAACTCCCGAACTGGCACCGAGAAACCTCCATGGTAGTTTTCAAAAGGACCTCGGTGGCCCCGCGATCATAAGACACTCCCGGGCCGGCACCAAGAAGCCCCGAGGCGATTCAAGTCCTATGGTCTCGACGGCCTCGAGTCAAACTCCCGGACCGACACCGAGAAAAAGAGACGTGCACCGGGCCATGCCGCCCATGGGTCACGGCAAGGCCCGGCACGAACTGGGCCGGGCTTGGTACGGCACGATACTGTAGCCGTGCCGTGCCGGGCTCGGAAAATCTAGCTCATCGCCCGGCACGGCCCAGCCGTGCCGGCACGGCTGGGGCCTGGGAGAGAGGCCAGGGAGAGAGAGAGAGAGAAGGAGAGGGGCCAGGGCCAAGGCGGCCTTCTCCTGGGCGGGAGCCCGCATTGGTCCAGGCCGGCGGCGTGCCTGCCACCTCGCCGGGCCTAGGAGGCGGCCGGCGACCCCCACCGGCACCGGGCGAGCGTCGAGTAGGGGACCGAGCATGGAAGAGAGGAGAAGGGCCGCCTTGGCCCTTCTTCGGGGCGGGAGCCGAACGGGGACCAGGCATGGGAGAGAGGAGAGGGCCAAGGTGGCCCTTCTCCTGGGCGGGAGCCGAACGGGGACGGGCATGGAAGAGAGGAGGAGAGGGCCAAGGCAGCCCTTCTTTAGGGTGGGTCCCGCATTGGTCCAGGTCCGGCGGCATGCCTGCCGCCTTGCCGGGCCTAGGAGGCGATCGATGACCCCCACCGGTGCGAGCGAGCGATCGGTGATGGTCCGACCGGCCGGTGGTAACTAGTCTGTGTCGGCGGTTACCACTGGCACAGTAATGGCGTTGCGGCCCTCGGGGGAGAACGAAAGAGAAAGAGAGAGAGAGGGAGAGGAAGGCCGCGACGGCGGTCGGCTCTAGGCCGGTCGCCGACGGCCGAGAAGCCTCGGGGAGAGGCCGGCGGCGACCCTGGCCGCCGACACGAGCGCCCCTGGTTCGTGTGAACCAGGGGAACAAGAAAATAAAAAAAAACACAGGGGACTGGGGATTGGGGTTGGGTTGGGCCTGGCACGGCCCTGATGGGCCAGGCACGGCACGTGGGCCACATGCCGTGCCGGGCCAGTTTTTTTCCTTGACGGGCCGTGCCAGGCACGGCCCGTCTGGAGATGCAACCCGGTGGGCCTGGGCCGTGCCAGGCACGGCCCAGTGCCCACCTCCACCTCTATCGAGAAACCCCAGTGGTAGTTTTTAAAAGGACCTCGACGATCCTGCGATCATAAAGATACCCCGGGCCGGCAAAAAAAACCCTTGAAGCGGTTCAAGTCCTATGATCTCGGCGACCCCAAGTCAAACTGCCGGGCCGGCACCAAAAAACCTCCGTAGTAGTTTTCAAAAGGACCTCGGCAGCCCCACGATCATAAGGACACCCCCGGACCGGCACCGAGAAACCTCCAAGGCAGTTCAAGTCCTATGGTCTCGGCGGCTCCGAGTCAAACTCCCAGGCTGGCACGGAAAACCCCCGTAGTAGTTTTCAAAAGGACCTCGACGGCCCCGCGATCATAAGGACACCCCCGGGCCGGCACCGAGAAACCCCCGAGACGGTTCAAGTCCTATGGTCTCGGCGGCTCTGAGTCAAACTCCTGGGCCGGCACTGAGAAACCCCGTGGTAGTTTTCAAAAGGACCTCGACGGCCCCGCGATCATAAGGATACCCTCTGGCCGACATCGAGAAGCCCCCGAGGCGGTTCAAGTCCTATGATCTCGGCAGCGCCGAGTCAAACTCCTGGGCCAGCACCGAGAAACCTCCGTGATAGTTTTCAAAAGGATCTCGACGGCCTTGCGATCATAAAAACACCCTCGGGCCAGCACCGAGAAACCCCCGTATTAGTTTTCGAAAGGACCTCAACGGCCGCGATTATTAAGGACACCCTCCGGGCCGGTATCGAGAAACCCCCAAGGCGGTTCAAGTCCTATAGTCTCGGCGGCCCCAAGAGCTCATGGGTCGGCACCGAGAAACCTCGTGGTAGTTTTTAAACGGACATCGGTGGCCCCGCGATCATAAGGACACCCCCGGGCCGGCACCGAGAAACCCCCGAGGCGGTTCAAGTCCTATGGCCTCGACGGACCCAAGTCAAACTTCCGGGCTGGCACCGAGAAACCCCCGTGGTAGTTTTCAAAAGGACCTCGGCGGCCCCGCGATCATAAGGACACCCCCGGTCCGGCACCAAGAAACCCCCGAGGCGGTTCAAGTCCTATGGTCTCGCGGCCCCGAGTCAAACTCCTGGACCGGCACCGAGAAACCCCTGTGATAGTTTTCAAAAGGACCTCGGCGGCCCCGCGATCATAAGGACACCCCCGAACTGGCACCGAGAAACCCCCGAGGTGGTTCAAGTCCTATGGTTTCGGCGGCCTCGAGTCAAACTCCCGGACCGGCACCGAAAAACCCCTGGGCGATGGTCGGCATCAGCATTCAAGGAACACTTTGGCGAAAGCTCGAGAGACGAAGGCAAGCCTAGGTGTCCCTATGAAGTCTGCATATCGAATTGTCGACTCTCCAAATATACTCAAGAGACCGAAGGTGCATCTTGTCGAATCTGAAGGCTAAAGCCAAGACATGATCACCAAAAGACTAAGGCGCTACAACAAGATAAGTTCATTGTGCTTGAACAAAATATTTCTTTCATTAATCTCATAACATTTTCATACAAAAAGGCCGACATTAGTCGGATTACAAAATGTTGGAAAAAAGAAAAATAAATAAATTCTAGAGTTCGGCGGGTCCCGATCTGTCTTCGGCGCCACCGCTCTCCGGATCCTTTTCTTCGTCCTCAAGTCGAATGCGTTGAAGGCCACTTATTTTAAAGATCCGGGAGATCCTCTCTTTGCATTTCTCGAAGCCATAGGAGAAGGCGTCGATGGCCACTTTACTCACCTTCGCAGCAAAGTTAGTGGAGCCTTTATAGTACTCCACGGCCTCCCGAGCTTTGGCTTCGGCGGCGGCCACCTTCTCCTTAGCTTGGACCTCGGCGGCGGCCAACTTCTCCATAGCTTCTTGGGCCTGAGCCTCAGCAGCGGTCTTCTTCTCCTTGGAAGTCCGAGCATCTGACTTTGCATAAGCCTGCTTCTCCATGGCAGCTCGGGCCTCGGACTCGGCCTTGTCGGCCCTCTCTTTGGCGTGCTCCAACTTGAGGAGAGCGTCTTCCAGCCTCTCCTCAGTCGGCCTAAGCCTCATCATGCATCTACCAGTTTGGCCTCGGCGACTCTGGCCTTACTCTTGGCTTCCTCTACCTGGGCCTTTAAAAAGCGGCTCTCCTCCTAAGCGGCCCGGAGCTCACCGGTCGCCTTCGTCTCTCAGGCTCGCACCTCGGCCAATTCCTTGGCCAAAGTGTTGGCCCGGGCCTTGGCGGCAACAAACACATTCCTGGCATGCCCGCAGGTATTGACAGCCCCAATACAGGCGTCTCGGAGAACAAAGAGGCCGTTGGACATCTGTGTGAAGCAATCGGTTAAAACTCCAATTAAATCCAATATAAAAGAAAAGCAAAGTCAATAGTTATACCTGAAGGGCAACGGTGAAGAGAGTGTCAAGAGCATCGGCAATGGGTAGACGACAGAGCTCAGCTTGGAAGCCTAAGAGGCTGGACCGCCTCAGTACACGCTCCACCAGCCGACCACGGTTCATTGTCGTCACCCGGGATGGCCGACTCCTTGGGTCGCTGGTAGGGGGCGTCCCTCCTTCCTCTGGCATCGGTTGGGTGGCTGGCGGGACATCATCCTCAACTTTCACCACCGGAGGCATCCCAACCCTCACCTCCGATGCAGCTTCACCTCCGGGTTCGGCAGCGGCCGAAGGCTTTTCCCTAGATAGCCCCGCCTCAGCTTCAACAGGAGGAACCCCTATTGCTGGTGCTTCGGCAGGGGGATCCTCCCTTCTTGGCTCTTCCACCGGAGCGACCTCGGGGAGCCGTGGGGGGCTGGGATGACCCACCCTGTCCCGGCGAGGCTTCTTAGGCGCTTCCCTCGCCATGTCGCCGCCGGCCTTCTTTCTCTTTCGAAGGCCCACCATCAAGAAGTCGGGAGAAAACCTCATTGCTGCATAAAGGAACAAAGATCAGAAAAAAAAAATGTCGACTAAGGGGATGTGGCGCTCACCGAGCGTCGGTGTTGGCGACACCGATGCAGCACCGGCCACTGGCGCTACGCCGACTTCACGGAGGATGTCTTCCGATAATAGTTCTCGGCAGGGAGGAAGGACGAATGACAGCAGCGAATCGAACACCTCTTGGTCTTCTTTATTTACAATCGAGTTTTTGTTAGGACTGGTGTCGGAAATGCCCATCTTCACTCCATCCAAATGGACATAGAAAAATCGGTATTTTCATCCCTTAATTTTGAAGGGCATGTCAAACTTAAGGGATCTTTTGGATCTGGAGGCGAAGCTTCATCATCCGGCTTTGTTGGGATTGCGAAGTTTTGTACAAGGCCCAGAACAAAGAAATTCGGGTAGAAAGACCATGAAAATGATAGAGTACTATAAAGGCGCAGATAATCCGAATGGAGTTCGGAGTTAGCTGCGCCAGAACAAGGTCAAATCTATCTAGGAGATTGAAGAAGAAGGGATAAAAAGGAAGACGAAGCCTAGTCCTAAAAAACTCTTCATACAAGGCAATTCCACCAGACTGGCTGGAGGTCACCTTGTCACTAGGACGGAGAATAGAGGTACAGATGCTATTAGGAATCTCATATTGAGCCATAAGGTTCTTTATGTCTTGAGCGGTCATGGTGGAAGCTATCCCCTTCAGACCTACGAACTCAGAAAGGGTAGCCGAAGGAGATGCCGAACGACTAGATAATCGAGAAGAAACCCTAGGCGATGGAGGAGAAGCCCTAGGTGGTGGAGGAAACCCTAGGTGGCAGAGGAGAAGCCATATATGGTGTTTGGGCTGCGGTCGTCAGGCGATCGTAGATGGAGATGCAACCAGGAGCCCGACGCTGTGCCTAGAGGATCTCCTTCCTGGAAGGTTCGACCATGGGGCTCTTACCTTTTCTATGGGAGTCAGAATCCATTGAAGGAAAAAGCAAAGAAAGTGAAGGGGAGTGACCTGAAGATCAAAGGGATAAAGACAAGAGCTCGAGACTCAGAAGGTAGAGAAGACACAGGGAAGGTAATGGAGGCGTGAAACGCTTGAAGGGACAGATGGGACAGTCTTTATATATAATTTTTGAATGTCCCGCCTACTACAGTGCCACACGGAGATTCATGAATGGAGGTACCATCCAGCTGTCCACAAACTCTTCGCTACTCGAGATACAACGTCTCGGTGATGCATAAGGGGCACGAGTCGTGCCCAATAATGAAACACAGATAAGAACAGCCTAATAATGGCGCTCCACCTTTTTCATTGCTTAAGGGGTATTTTCCTCAATCTTTCCGCAGACCACATTGCTTCCGGTGCCATTCCTTAAATGATGAGAGGACTTCGAAGAGACTTTACCTCCTCGAGGACACACGCCCACCTCCGCTAATTTATGGGGTGTGAAACCCATCAAAAGCGAAAGATTTTACACTCCTTTCTCTTAGCAAGTGCTGCGTGCATAAGCGCCAAGACTCAGGAGCGGGAGGCATATGATATGGCTGGTAAAAGCCAGGTATAAGTTAATGGCCAAATTACTCAACGGCGAGAGTTGTTAAGATGCCAACGGTCCCAGCTCCTAGGCGGCCCGACTCCTAAACGGTCCCAGCTCATAAGCGGCCATAGGCGGCCCCGGCTCCTAAGCGGCCCCAACTCCTAAGCGGCCCCGGCTCCTAGACGGCCTCAGCTCATAAGCGGTCGTAGGTGGCCCCGGCTCATAAACGGCCCCAGCTCCTAGGCGGGCCTTGTTCTTAGGCAGCCTCATCTCCTTTTATCTCCAGGTTCAACTGCAGCTTCCTAGGCAAGCCTTCACTTCTGACAAGGCCGGGCCCACCAGCCATCTCTGATTCATATATGTCTAATAAGACAAACTTTATTGATTTTAGCACAAGCCTAAGAAGTCAATCCATCATGAAGTTTTGAATGGCCTAAATCAGATGAGCCCAAAAAGTCATAATCCATCATGAAGCTTTAAATGGCCTAAATCAGATGACCCAAAAAGTCATCATCCATCATGAAGCTTTAATGACTCTGGCTAGATGAACCCCACAAGATTATCATCTGCTACGAAGTACCAATCACCCAGTTCAAATGGGATAAATCCCACTAATTCTGACATTCCATTCAAGAAGTCGCAGCTCATCATGAGATTCCAAAGCTTCCGAAGCAAGTTACACAGACCCCAAGTATCAATAAAATGGATAAGGACCCCTAACGAAGGTATGAACAAAAAAAGGATTGTCTCATCTTCTTCTTAACTCCCATTAGCTCGAGCTTCTTCAAGCTCACGGCTATAATTTGATCACTAACTTGGGCGTCAGAGGGTTTCCACCAAAATATTTGGTTCGCAGAACTTCTTGCAGATCTCAGAGTCGATGGGAATCATCTTCATGAAATTCACGGCACATCCACTGACGTTCAAGGACGTCAGCTCAAGGTGATTAGGTATTGATGACGCCAAGAAACCCTCCTCGAACGTCGGGGATGACGGACGTCTCCCTCCTCGGAGTCCTGCAAGAAAAGTCCCCGGGGACCGGTGGCGCCGGTGGGGACCCTCCGACGATCAAGTCAGTTGCTTGGGCTCAGACAAAGAACCGCTCCAGCCAAAAGGAGCTGAGGCGGTTAGGGTTTTTGCTGGGAGGAAGAAAGCTCAGAAAAACCAGAGTTCAGATCCCACTTACAGCGTGAGTATGTGTCTTTTATACCTGTTCGAATATCATAACTTGCGGCCTCGGGAGATCTCCATCGTACCGTTGCCGGTTGATATGACTGGGCTCCATTGCTAGAGGTAGCGAGTCGTACGCCGTGGCAAGGAACGGTGATGCACAGGGACATGCAACGCGCCAAACACCGTTATGAGGCATGACCCTCCATAACGGGGCACAATCACGGAAGTACCAGATGGTACGCTGCGGCAAGGCATGGTCATGTACAGGGGCATGCAACGCGCCAAACCTCGTTATGAGGCATGACCCTCCGTAACGGGGCACAATCACGGAGGTACCAGATGGTACGCTGCGGCAAGGCATGGTCATGCGCTGAAGATCATGTGCAAGCACCGTGCAACCTGATGGTTGCTGTTTTCTTGGCAGTTGAGTCGCATGTTGATCGCTGATGACCCCACCCCGAAGGGATATCGGAGGTGGGGAATGACGGTGTGCCCCGAGACCGGTGGGGGCCCCGGGGTTAAGAAATGATGACCCCACCCCCCGACCCCAAGGGGGTGCCGGGGGTGGGGGAATGACGATGCACCCCGAGACCGGTGGGGGCTCCGGGGTTAAGAAATGATGACCCCACCCCCCGACCCCGAGGGGGTGCCGGGATGGGGGAATGACGATGCACCCCGAGACCGGTGGGGGCCCTGGGGTTAAGAAATGATGACCCCACCCCCGACCCCGAGGGGGTGCCGGGGGTGGGGGAATGACGATGCGCCCCGAGACCGGTGGGGGCCCCGGGGTTAAGAAATGATGACCCCACCCCCCGACCCCGAGGGGGTGCCGGGGTGGGGGAATGACGATGCGCCCCGAGACCGATGGGGGCCCCGGGGTTAAGAAATGATGACCCCACCCCCGACCCCGAGGGGGTGCCGGGGTGGGGGAATGACGATGCACCCCGAGACCGATGGGGGCCCCGGGTTAAGAAATGATGACCCCACCCCCCGACCCCGAGGGGGTACCGGGGTGGGGGAATGACGATGCACCCCGAGGTGGGGGCCCCGGGGTTAAGAAATGATGACCCCACCCCCGACCCCGAGGGGGTGCCGGGGTGGGGGAATGACGATGCACCCCGAGACCGGTAGGGGCCCCGGGGTTAAGAAATGATGACCCCACCCCCGACCCCGAGGGGGTGCCGGGGGTGGGGGAATGACGATGGCTGCCGTTACCTTCTCTGATGACGCTGGGATCAGTCATATCAGATGCCCCCTCGCCCTGGGGCGAAGCGGGTCCCACCGCTGAGGCTCAAGGGGCGTTCTCCACGTGGCTGATCCCTATCCTTGACTTTTATGCGGACGGTGCGGGAATGTAAGGAGGCGGCCCTCCGTACACCGCGCCAGCCATGATCACCCTCGAGAATGAGGACGGGCTCTTCGGAGTCCACGCGAAAAGGCATATCATCATTTCCTCTCATTACGGCGACGTCAGCAAGGTCCCATCACTGGCCGGGGCGTGCCGCACCACGCGCCGGGGCGCTCCTCGAGGCGAGCGGCGTATGGCAAGAAGCCGCGTGGCCGACGAGACATGGCGGGACATTTTGAAAACCCATTAAAGCTAGCCAAGGGGGGCGGACTGATGCCTCATCGCCATCGTCTTCTTCCTTGCTTGTTCCCCAGTTTCTCCTGCGACCTGCGAGCCCGCCCGGTTTCTTTGCCTCCCAGGTTAGCTTCTCTTGCCTCATCCATGAGTTCCCCTTCCTGGACCTCGGAGGACGGTTCTGAGGACCGTCCTCCCTCTGTGAGGCGCCAGACCTCCCCTACTCCTTCTCCCCCACCTGAGTGGTCCTCTGATTCAGAGGACCACATCCCTTTGGCCCGGCGACGGGCCACCGGTGGAGCCCCATCGAGGGGCCACCGGCTGAGGGCCGGGACCTCCTCGAGGGTGGAGGAGTCCCCAGAGGGGACAGCCTCCTCATGAAGCGGTCGGATCTGGAAAGGATCCGGGCCCGCTACAGGATCCCTCGGGAGATCGAGTTATTCCTGCCACCCTGACGACGGGTCATCTCCTCCCGACCCGGTCGGTAGCTCTCTACGAGATCTGCCTGCAGGCAGGTCTCCGTCCCCCTTTCACCCTTTCTTTGTCACCTCTCGACTTCTACTCCTTGACCCCTCCCAGCTAGTCCCGAACTCCTGTCGGTAATTAGCGCTTTGTCATTCTCTGTCACCGCCTAGGTATCACCCTAGGATTAGTTTGTTCCGCAATTTCTATTCCCTCCGAGCCCAAAAGGGTGGTGGCTGTTCCAGCCCCGACCCAATAGGGTCTGAAGCTCCTCCTGCCTTCATCGATCAAGGGGTGGAAACCCCGTTTCTTTTTTGCCAACGTCGACCAAGTCCGGCCCCGGTGGGGAGACCCCGACCTCCGGGGAACGCCGTGGCTGTTCCAGCCTGGGGACCGGGAGGCATGGGGTTGCTGCTGACCGCCGAAATTCCCCGGTACACCCTGCTGCTATCGGAGGACAACTTGGAGTCGGCGGGCCTCGTCTCCCATCGGGGTAAGCTTTCCACACTTAGCCAGAAATTCTGCCCCTCTTCTTTTTTCTTCTTCTTTTTTTTTTTTTTACTGTTCTGAAAACTGACTTGTGTCATGCAGCGATGAAAATTCCGAGGGCAAAGTTGATAAAGGCCGCCAAGAAAAGGGGCCGGGAAGGACCGTCCAGGGGGCAGCAGGCCCCGCCCCAAAGCCTGGTGTCCGGGCCTCCCTCCCGCACCAGTCTCCCCACCCCCGGCTCTCCACACGTCCCAGCCATCCGGAGGTCGACCTTACGGCCGACACTCCACCGGAGGTGGGAGCGACAGCGGGAGCCACCGCCGAAGAGAGCGGGGGCCGTGCCAACCGAAGAGCTCCCGGTCCCCGGGGGAGCGACCCCACCAGACGCTGCCAGGGACTGGGTGAGGGACCATCCGGTCCCGCGAGTCCCCCCCCGAGGGGTCGCTTAGGGGTGGCCCGCACACAGAGCCGGGGACATCCGAGACGGCGGAGGGAGGCGGGGGCACCCAGGCCGCCCCGAGACTCCCTGGACGACGGCCACTGGGCCGAGCGGGTCCTGGGCCCGTCTTGATCCTAGGATCATCGAGGACTCAGCCATCAGAAGGCGGGCGCGTTCTTCCGGGACTCTTACGCCGCCGTGGTCAGGGTAAGCAACCTTCTTTTTTTTTTATTATATATATACATATTTTGCTGACCTGGGGCTTATGCGTGCAGATCGCGCACTCCCTGAAGGCTGCCAGGGAGGTAATCCGGGGGAAAGAACCTTCTGCGGGAGACGCAGAAGGAGATTGAGGAGGCCCAGCGCGCGCGGAGAGGCGAGAGGGCGCTGGAGGCGGTCAAGGACACCTGCGCGAGCGAGGTGAGGGCCGCCATGAGCCGGGCGGAAAT
>UESW01002354.1:0-184544 GCA_900491605.1 Calamus simplicifolius | reverse complement strand
CGGTGTGCCCCGAGACCGGGGGGGCCCCGGGGTTAAGAAATGATGACCCCACCCCCCGACCCCGAAGGGGGTGCCGGGGGTGGGGGAATGACGATGCACCCCGAGACCGGATGGGGGCCCCGGGGTTAAGAAATGATGACCCCACCCCCGACCCCGAGGGGGTGCCGGGGGTGGGGGAATGACGATGCACCCCGAGACCGGTGGGGGCCCCGGGGTTAAGAAATGATGACCCCACCCCCCGACCCCGAGGGGGTGCCGGGGGTGGGGGAATGACGATGC
Organism: Calamus simplicifolius; assembly: GCA_900491605.1. Lineage (NCBI taxonomy): Eukaryota > Viridiplantae > Streptophyta > Magnoliopsida > Arecales > Arecaceae > Calamus > Calamus simplicifolius. Next base: position 184,265 of record UESW01002354.1, on the reverse strand, counting down.
ACCCCGAGACCGGTGGGGGCCCCGGGGTTAAGAAATGATGACCCCACCCCCCGACCCCGAGGGGTGCCGGGGGTGGGGGAATGACGATGCACCCGAGACCGGTGGGGGCCCGGGGTTAAGAAATGATGACCCCACCCCCCGACCCCGAGGGGGTGCCGGGGTGGGGGAATGACGATGCACCCCGAGACCGGGGGGCCCCGGGGTTAAGAAATGATGACCCCACCCCCCGACCCCGAGGGGGTGCCGGGGTGGGGGAATGATGATGCACCCCGAGACCGGTGGGGGCCCCGGGGTTAAGAAATGATGACCCCACCCCCCACCCCGAGGGGGTGCCGGGGGTGGGGGAATGACGATGCACCCCGAGACCGGTGGGGCCCCGGGGTTAAGAAATGATGACCCCACCCCCGACCCCGAGGGGGTGCCCGGGGTGGGGGAATGACGATGCACCCCGAGACCGATGGGGGCCCGGGGTTAAGAAATGATGACCCCACCCCGACCCCGAGGGGTGCCGGGGTGGGGGAATGACGATGCACCCCGAGACCGGTGGGGCCCCGGGGTTAAGAAAGGATGACCCCACCCCCGACCCGAGGGGGTGCCGGGGGTGGGGGAATGACGATGGCTGCCGTTACCTTCTTTGATGACGCTGAGATCAGTCATATCAGGTATCATAGCCTCCATAGCTACACCGCACAGATAGCAGATGTGAGGCAATTTTAGGCTTTCAGCCATTACAGTTACATAAAAGATTACATAAAGGAAGAATCTTTTATTCATGAAGCATGTGCTTTTATGAAAGCAAAGTGGTTTCTATGAGGCCAGCTAGACCACATTTTTATTTGCTCCTTTTATGTTTTCCCAAGCTGAGCCCGGCAATGCTGCTAAATGAAGGCAGCAGACTATAATATGCTGAAGCAAGACTGAATTATATTTCACTAGAAAATCAATGGCTACAGTTAGAAGTTCATGAAAGTTTCTGCTTGGGTTGTGAGAGAAGTCTGTAAGTGAGTAATGCAGTTATTGGCAGAAAAGCACAGTTCCTGTGATTCTCCTCTCACACATATAAAAGATGAGATAATTTAGTTTAGAAAACAATGATTATCAGCAAAAGCATTTAGGATATTATATATATTTGCATATCAATTTCCAAGTGCTGGACGTCAGTTTCATGTCAATGTTCCACCATACAAGCAGATAATATAAGTCCACATTTCCAGCATCAGATGGCTTCCGAAAAAAATGAGTGCAGTTAAAAAGAACATAGGGATGATGAGGAGACTCACTGTTCCCAGCAATATATCTTGTGGTTGACTGAGATGTAACAATGCTCATGGCCCAAAATACAAACATAAATTTAATATAGTTTCAAGAGGTTGAAAGTAAGACATTTACAAACCACTATGTGATATGCAGTGATCTGAACTTTGACCAACATTTGTCTACTTATGATGAAATCATGAAAATTCTAGGTGAACAGTGGAAAAAAGGAGGTAATATAGGGCAAGATTGTGCAACTCAACCTACCTAAAGTTCACAGATAACTCTACAGTATGGATAAATAAATAGAAGGGCTGCCCCAAGATGATTCTACAGCTAAAGGCTCTGCATGAAAAACTTAGCTGCAGTCAATCTTAAGGGTACCTAGATAGAATTGTCTCAAGTGATTGGGACATCAATGCATTACCTCTGAATGGCCTCCAGGGAAGACAAAATATCCAGGAAACTCCCCCACATTAAAGCTTCTTTGCAATACAAGAATCCTTTTGTCAGATGTTTCCACAATAGCACCATTACCTAGGCAGCTTGATGTGTGTTGGCAACGTACAGAGTCATCTGCAAAAAAAAAAAATAATAATAACAAAAGCTGAACTATTAACTGGTAAAAAAACAATTTACAAACAAAAAAGATTGCCTGTATCTCTACTGATGAATACAACAAGCTCCATAGCAATTATTTATTCATAAGAGAATGGCATATGAGACAATTAGAATGAAATTTCTATCTGATTTTATTTTGAGAACAAATGTAGAACTGAAACTATGACCTGTAAAACTTATCTTAAAAATTTTAGGTTGCTTTATCAGTCATCATTTACCAAATTAGTTGCTAACAGAGGTACCTCTGATTTATAGCAAGCTCTCTAAAAACTAAAATAAAAATAGTAAAGATCTGTGGATCCTATGTATCTCATCTCAATTGAAATTAAATTCAGCATTTTACCAAATCTAGTTGATTTGTCAATGGATTACCATGCCTATTATTGATTTCAGAAACCCACCTAATTACTCAGGAGAGGCATGGAGGAAGAAGAATAATAATCCACAGATAACCTGGCACCTTATTTTCTAAGGGGAGGATAGATAAAAATGCCTGTAAAGCAAGTAATTTGCAATTTGAACTTCCATAGTATGCTTTTCTCTATAAATAAGCCCAAAACAAGGCTCGTTATACTAAAATTGTCTGAGCAACCATACACAAGTAGTTCAAGCATCTAAGAAGCTGTTATCTTAGGATGTGGGACACAGTCCAAGATTAGAAACATCCGCAACCACTGTTAGTTGGTTTGCTCATTTAAGTAAGTAATTTCTTTGTCAAGGAAAAAGTGTCATACAACAAACTAAAGTACCATAGGAAAACGGCTACATAGGAGGGCTGTGCATCTTTAATTTCATTTTAGAACCTTATGTGCATCAGACTTCAACCTTGGATACTGGGAAATTTCACAAGCTTCCTCCTTACCTACCTCCAATTTCCTCTTACCACTATGGATTTTAAATTATCTTTAAATTATAGGGGTAAAAGGCAAAGTTGTCAATTTCGTTTCGGATTATGTTTCGGTTTAGCTTATGAAACGAAATATTTCGGTATCGGACCGTTTCGATGCTTTGTTTCGATATATATATATATATATATATATATATATATATATATATATATATATATATATATAATGAAAATTTATTCATAATTCATATTCTTCATAAATAATAATAACACATAAAAATAAAGAGTTTGAGTTTTTTAAGAGATGCGATCGTGCAACTGAAAAAAAGGAGTAGGGTAATTAGGGTTTTTTTTTGATTATTATATATATTTTTAAATAGTCCTGAAAGGTTTGATAATTCACAAATTGGTTCCCGAACATATTTTGCCGAAACGACCGAAACATGCTGAAACACGCCGAAATGCACCGAAATGGCCAAAAAAAATTCGAAACAGAACGTAAGGCTCATCTTTTGGGATAAGCCACCAAAACGAAATGTTTCGGCCAAAACGGCCGAAACGAAACGAAATTGACAACTTTGGTAAAAGGTCCAACAATAACAACTCAATTTAGAGCTATACATCCTATAAGATGTAAGGATATTAAGTTCTTTGCTACTTCCATATGATTTTGGTTTATCTCTACTCCTTTTTTTTCTTCTACATATACTAAATTATTCCTTCATATTGATGCATCTCATAATCTACTTTGTACATGTCCACATCATCTAAATCATCCTTATCACAATCCATCTGTAATTGATGCTAGCTTCACTTTTTTAGCAATAATTTTATTTTTTATCCTATCTTTTGTTATTACCATACATCTATCTCAACATTCTCACTTCAGTTATATGCATCATGTGTATATGTATATGTATGTATGTGTATAAACACACACATATATATAGTTTTCTAACTATCCAATTTTTTGTACAATAAAGCATAATTAATCTTATGGTCATCCGATAATATTTTCCTTTGAACTTATCAAGTATCGTACATCGCATAATATTCCACTTGCACTTCTCTGTGTTACTCAACTTGTTTTATTCTATAAATAGAATCATTTTATTATACCCTCTTTTATGAATAATAAATCTTAAATATAAAAATGACCATTCATTAAAAACTTCATGATCCTCAATTTTACTTAACCTTCATCGTTATTTATAATTTTACTAAATCTAGTATCGTTGTTATTATTATTATTATTATAACTTCGTCATACTTCATCCAAAACCCTTGGATTCTAATGTTGTTCTCTATAATTCAACTTTCGACTACCCTAATATAGTTTCATCCATCAAAACTATATCGTCTATAAATAATATGCACTAACAAACATTGTACAAAATTTGCCCAGTAAAATCATCCATAACTAGTAGAAAAAGGCAATGACTTAAAATAAACCCTTAATGTAAGTCTATTATAAACAAAAACCTGCTAATATTACCACCAATAATTTGCATAGCAGTAACAATTCCATCATACATATCCTTTATTTATTAATATAACTAACAAAAAATTCTTATTTTCTAGCACCCACTATAAACCCTTTCAAGAAACTTTATCATATGTTTTTTCTAAATCAAAAAAAATAAAAAACTTGTCTCTTTTTTCTTTACATTTCCATTAATCTCCTAAGGAAAAAATAACTTTTCCAGTCAAATTTTTTGGCATAAAACCAAATTGATTTTCTAAAATTTTTATATCACATCTCAATATATGCTTAATTACCTTCTCCCAAAGTTTAATGGTATGGCTCATGAGACTATGATAGTTAAAATAATTTTAAATATCACCTTTATCTTTATAAATCGATACCATAGTACATGTTTATAATTTATGAGACATCTTCCTAATCTTTAAAATCTTATTAAACAAATTGGTCAACCAAATTACTCTCATAGGAAGATGGCTATACAAATGTTGATATTCTATAAGCAAATAATTTAAAATTCAAATCCACCGTCTTGACTATGCCATCTACTTTTCTCATTTCATAACCATCAAATGATGCAACCTGCCACAATTTTTCTCTAGTTTCATTTCATGCCTTCCAAATCTAATCAGATGCTCTGGGATGCATCATTTTCTCCTAGTTGATAGAAATTTCATGCAATCACAAGCACCAAAAAATCAGCCCTCTCTACAATGCCTTGGTCTATGATTTCTATCAGTGTTGCCTAAGGAATCCCAAGCCAGACATGTATAGAGTTGTACCACACAGACCTTGCGGCAATCATGCACCATTAACATGATCATTTAAAAAAAAAAATCAAGATAGCAAATCTGCCCGAAAATCCACCAGCGTAACTGTAGATTCTGAAGGACATGTTGCTTTAGGCAAATTAGGGGAAGCCTAAGAGGGTTCTCACAATCTCAAATTCATAATAATAAACAGAGTGGATTCATCACCATGGATAGTGATTACTTTCATTAAATGTACATACTTCTATATTCAAATAACAATAATTTTGCCAACATTCTCAATTGACTTCTTACTCCTATCAGTAACTGTGCGATGGTGCAATACAGGGCAATAGTTTCTGAGCTGATCTGGCACCAATTGATCTGAACTAGTGACGCATTGAAATGTCAACATTTGCAGTTGATCAGATATAGTTGTTCCATAATTATAACTACTCACCTATGGTTAACATTTGCACAAGATGGAGAATTTATTAAACATGGATACACAAGGATTGTGTTCTAGGCAATGGTATATGCATGCAGAATTTGATTTTTACAATATAATGAGAAACTAAAATATCAGAAGCATGAAACTTCAGGATTTGACTCAATTGACTCACAAGAACCTGATCTTGATGTTCAGATTATATTAACACCATAATTACATGAAAGCGTCAACGTCACGCAGCACCCCAATATTATCCATATGCTTTACCTTCTGAAGGAATGAGAAACTTCTCCCATAGAGGATTCAAATTTGTGCCCACAAATGTCCTGAATAGAATTCAAGTTTAAAGAAAAGAATTGTCTGCAATCAGTGTCAATATCCAAAAATCAACATCTCTAACAAGCTCCATGAAAATGAATAAACAAATGATTAAGTACAACCAGCACCTTAGCAACTCAGAGACTATGTCTATTACGCATGATCAATCTCTTAGAATGAATGATATTAAACATCAAAGTGGTATGACGATACATAACAATATGAATCCCCTAACTAAAGGCGCATGAGTCTTATACATGGATAGGGATAGACATGTCAAGTGTTGCGTATATAAACGTCAAAATTTTCCAATATCTAAAAATCTCCTCTCATGGATGCATGCCCAAAGGCCATACTAATACTAAGCATTGGGAGAGGGCCCTTGAATCTAATCCAAAGTGTCTTGGTAGCGTTGCATAAATCTCAATTTAACCCCACAAGTTGACCGATGGAAAATAAAACAAGAACCAGCTTTAGTAAAAGCCCTTGCTTATCCAACAGATCTACTCCAACCTAAACATAAGCATATAAAAACCCCCCCTTGCCCCCCCCCCCCCCTCTTTTCAGTGCAGACTATAAGAATGTGGGGCTAGAGCAGATCGCAGTGGCTTAAACCTCTGGAGCCCATGAAGTAAATTGGTAAAAATTAGAAAAATGAATTACAAATGCAGGGATTTATCCACATCTTCTATATCTAACATTCTAACTAAATAGCAGCTATGATCTAGTAATTTGGAAAAAATAAAATAAAATGTCTCTGGGTTCTCTTCATAGATTATATATGTCATATGGCTGATTAATATTGTGCTCTGTAATTGTTAAAATTCACAAGCAGCAACTTCCTGGTTTCATGCTTTAGAAGCAATAACATAAGGCATTCAAATCAACTGTTTTGAACCCATTTCACCATTAGAAAACAGGGGAATAAAACTTCAAAACATTAAGGATAAATCAAATAGTGCCCAGTTATTCCAGTTAAGAAAGAACAAGATAGATAAGTAATGTCCCATATAACTAAGATGTTAGATCTAGTTACTATGTCATATAGATGCAACTATCCAATGCCAAATATCTAGAAAAAACACATGGCAACTTGCTTGTTGGAAAACAGTTAATTCTAAGGGTTAAAAATTTGATTGCAGGGACTTATAATTTTGATGCCATAACAAGTAAATATGGCCAGTAAGGTGACAACGTGTCATCCACTGTCTACTTATTGGCTGATAGGAGTTCCAGTATAATCAAAGTTATTCAGTCCATGATTGCAGAAGCCTTCTGTCATAGAGTAAGAGGAATTTTAAAAGTGTCTATTAAGATTTAACTCATGGGAATTTAGAGTTGATTGCATGGGTGTACTGCATAGCATAAGTCATATTTTCAAAAATATACTCAACTCAACTCATCTAAGCCTTTTTCCAACTACATGGGATCGGCTACATAAATCTGCATCCTCCACTGTGCTCTATTCAGGACTAAGTCGACACTCAAAAATATATATGGTGAAATTAAGCTGTTGGAGAGATATGGTATACGAACTAGAATAGGTGCTCTAAAGAAGTTCAAAGGGGTGATTATATCTACTCATGTAAAGAAGACCAGGATAAAGACCTTGTTAGTAACTAGGAATATGGTATCCTACACAACATCATATGCTACTGCAATATCACGCACTGATTATTACTTTTTTTTTACCAATTCAAAATGCCCTTTACAATAGTAGAAACCAAGGTTTTAAATCTCATAAAACAAAGATGTCCTAGTTTTTCCGGACATCAAATGTAAGGTTTACAATAATTTCTGATACATGGACAGTTACTTGATTAAAGTTTCTTTTTTTAAAAAAAAAAAAGCCTACAAATGTTTTCAGGATGGCCATTACTTCTCACATCCACTTAAAAAGTCAGTTATTACCAATGTGTAATATGCATTGCCTATCGACAAGATTTGGACCTACTGCAAGACAAACTAGAATGGATAGCACAAAAGTTACACTTTAATAGGATCACATGCACTAGAAATATGCCTGCGTTTAATTTCCGTAATCATCATAAATAATTTCATTAAAGCAAGAGTCCTCATATATCCATTGGACATCATCTAGAAAATGTAACCAACAAAAGAAATGCAATCAAGAAAATGGAGAAAAGAGAGAATCTGTAATCTGTCATAAATAATCATCATAAATAATTTCATTAAAGCAAGAGTCCTCATATATCCATTGGACATCATCTGGAAAATGTAACCAACAAAAGAAATGCAATCAAGAAAATGGAGAAAAGAGAGAACCTGTAATCTGTCAGGCCTACGTGAAGGCAGACAGATGACTCTTTGTCCAGTCCATCAACATGATGTAGAGAATGTCCTGCATACTGAAATGCAATGTACCAGTTAAATGAAGTACACATACTCATGTCAGGAGAAATTACGAAACAAGCACCTCAAAACACAGTGTTAAATGCACATGCAATTAAGTGAACTAGAAAGAAAGCTATTCTAGACCGATGATCCTCTGTTATAAATTCTAGTTGAAAGCACTAAAAGTTGATCCAATTTATGATAAACGGAACCACCATAATTTAGTATCTCTGAAAATTTTCAACATCTCCAGAAGCATAAACTTGGAATTTTTAGATTAAAGTTAAGAGACAAAAGTATACAAGTAGATGCCACTAAAACAGAGCAAATGGTCTTCAGGTGCCATTTAGGCAGGCACTCAAAACAAGCATCGCCAATTAAAGACATTTAATTTCAACAGGCTGCAGCAATGACAAAGTACTATCAAGATGTATCAAAAACAGGCATGGTCATAAAGTAAAAACTACCGACAAGTTATGATTAAAATCCATCAAAGAGGCATGCTTGTAGAAACTACCAACCCTGAACTTTTTTCCGTTGTACAGTGATGGATTCTCTTTCAGTCTTCGATTCCAAATCTACAACATATGAAAGAAAATCTGGTAAAAAAAAGATGCATATCATATTCAAATGCTAGTCACCAGCTGAAGCTATCCAGCAAACATAAGATTGCATCACAGCAATTGACTAATCTTCAAGTTGACATGATGCCTAATCTACAAGATTAAACAAAGTTGGGTAAAGAAGTTAACTACACAAGTGCATGTATATATAATTGTCTCAGCCATAAATACATGCACGCATACATAATGGTCTCAACCATAAGACTGATTCAAAAAAAATGTTTCAAGAAAGAAAACAGTGCTACATATTAGAAAATCTTCACTAGAAGCCAATTATTCCCGCTATCATGACTACTTAACAAAAAAGCATTGCATGGTTACCATTTAGAGCAAAGTTTTAAATTCCATGGGATAGAACCACCCCAATTTTTCATGGAACAGGATGTGCCAGTCTTACCCAGTCCCGACACTTGAGATAGGAGTGTCTTAAATGCATCGATGCTGGAATGATGACAGAACAGTCTCATGCCAAGACTTGGGATAGTACCCCATCCCAATGTCCCACGGCACATCTTGCCGGAACTTGAAATATGATTTAGAGCATTCTTTTAAGAAAAATTATGAAGAAAATAGGAAATATTGATGAGCGCTGAATGCAGCTCTAACATAGGATGGAGGAAAAGGAGCTTGAATTTTTTTGAAAAAAAAAAAATACAACTAACGTACCTCATTTATAGACTCTTCTAAATTGGCATCTTGATGAGGAATCCTGTCGTAGGATGGATTAAAGTTGACATACACCTTCATTATAAATCGTACAAAACTTTAATATTCAATAAAACTTGGAATCTGTTAAATAAATTAGAACCGCAATGCAAATACAAATATTTAAAAGAAAAATCGTTAACTATTTTTCAGACAAGAGCCATGACATAATTCCTTGCCCCGGAAACATAGTAACACAAAATAAGAGCAAAATCAAGTATAGCATAGCAAGTCAGAGAAGTAGCTCCTCAATATTTACGGGATGACAGAATACCTATGAGAATTCTTTGCAATCAAAACTACAATACAAAACATCTTGCTACCCATGTTCAGAATTCATACAAATGCACCAAGATCAGGAACCGGGTGTGCGAGAAAAAAATTCTACTGCCATATCATATGCATTAAAAAAGAACCCAGAAACAAATCTAGCACAAAGGAAGAAAACAAGAAGAGATCGGAAAGGCATTTCTTCTACAAACATAACCGAACTCGAATAACGTAGAAAAGAGCACATCGTTCCAAAAATTAAACTGGATTTAGGCATCATAATTCTCGTTCTTTTCTCATACTAGCTTGAAATTCCAAGAAGAACTCAGTACAAGAAACGCTGTTAAGATCTGGTAGATAGATTCGAGCGGATGCAATTAAAAAAAAAAAAAAAGAGAGAGAGAAACGGGAAGGGAGGAGGGAGGGAGGAGAGAAAATTACCCGAGATCGGGGAAGACCAGAGGGGCAGGAGAGTAGTAGCTTGAAGGCAGACCCCGGGTCCATGGAATCGCCGCTTCCTCCCGTTCCCGCGGGCATGGATGTCATCTTTTTGCACGGGCGGAGATGAAGGGGTTCGAGGAGAAGATGGGGGGAGAGAGCAGCCAAAGGACGGAACGGTCATCGATGGCGGCATCCGGTGCTCTCCCCGGACTTGAAAGAGAGCCTTGGTTTTCCGCAGGCACGAGCATGATGTCTTTTTTCGCAAATCCCTTTCGCTTCATTTTTCCACTTTCGCTTTTGAAAAAAATAATAATAATAATAAAATAATATATATATATAAAAGCAAATATTTCCTACAAAACTAGCGAACGAGAAAGCTCTCTTACCGTAACCTAAAAGTCAATACATTATTGTGTATCTTTCAAAATTTTTTTTCCTGTATAATAACTAATTCATTGAACAGTTCACCAAGGGCAGCATTATATTTTATTAATTAGATTATACTCAATTTGATCACTTGAGAAAGGAATAAATTTATTATAATCATGTTATTATAGAACAAATTTATATTCTATTAGAATTAGAGTGGCTAGTTTATAAAAATTATTTTCAAATTTTAATTTTATTATTAATTGATTTTAAATATAAAATTATAAATTTAATTATATTCAAATGTAATTAAATTTGAATTCGATTAATTTTTTATTTTTTAATTCAAATAATTCATAAATTATAAAAAAATCATAACTTTAAGATTCATATAAATTTTTAAAATTAATCAAATATATATTATTAAAAAAATTCATAAAAATGCTTTGAAAGATGAATGGTACAAGGCAAGTGGGTCCGAACCTGTTGCACAGGTTAAGCCCGTTCCTTGATGTATAGAAAAAGTTTTTCTGCATCGTTCTTTGGTGCAGCAAGTGTGCATCAATCATGTAGATTGATCGTCCAAATGTGTTAATACGCGTGTGATAGCCCAATAGGTTTTATTATGCATCGTATGCGCGCATCAGCATGGACAAATGGCTAATTCGTATGATCGATCCAATTTTATTGTACCAAAAAATGACACAACAAGTCTTTTCTCAACGTGTATAGTACATGGCAAGTGGGTCCACGTGCAATGCATAAAAAATGATCCAATCCGTGTTTACTCTCCATGGCTGCTCATGAGGCCCAGCTTCAGATTGTAGGGCAGTTCCGTGATTGTGTCTTTGACGTTCAACGGCTCATATAAAAGAGAAGGACCTTATGCACTAAGCGCAATGTAGGTCGTCGTGCACACATACGATCATGTTAAGAATAATTTTATTTTTGTATTCAACATTTTATTTAATAACTTATGCAGATAGTACGCGCATGCGACCGCATAAGTTAAAAATAATTTTACTCTTTCACAGCATGCGTAGCTAGCATGCAGTGCAGGAAAACTTCTTTATAAAATCAACAAGCGCCGTTCAGCCCATACAAGCAGGGTCCGGTAGGGACCAGGAAATGGAGTGCTAGACGAGATCGTGCCCCGGAATTGAAATAGGAATGGTGTGGCAAACTTCTAAAAACCTCCCATATGATAAGTAATTAATTCATGGGACTAACTAAACACTATCAACTCGTATCAAACAAACATTGTTCTCGTTGGCCAAGCTAGGAAATATCACCAGGATTCCTATGCCCGGTAATATTAATCCCAAGAAGAAAGCACAATGGAAAGGATATCCTTATCACTAAGAACAAAGTTGCAGCCCAAATCAAGCCACCAATACAAAGATCCCATCTCATGGCGAGACCGCCAATATAAAGATCCATCCAGTTTGCTATAGAGATATTATTTTTAACATGACTAGATACACGAAATCTTATCTTATGGACTCATGGCTGGCAGAATGATGGTGGTTCCGTGGTCGTATGAGGACAATATTACATTGCATATAATATGAATATGATTAGACGGCAGACCTCAACAACGTCCGCACAGAGAAGGAATCAGCCATCGAAGAGTCAGAAACCCACCTTCTTCCTTCAAATGGCATAAATTTTATCAACCTCCGATTCAGAAAAATCAGAATTATGCTGCCATGAGCTGGAGCCACTCCTCCTCAATGACTTCTTCTCCCTCCTCCTGATCGAACGGCTACGCTTCGACTTCACCACGTAGTAAGTCATGGTTCCGAGAACTCCAGCCATTATCACCCCTCCTATAAGCGCAACCAGGATGGCCGCCCATAGGGAATGCCGACCGACCACAACGTAAGAAGAGGAGATGAATGCGACGGTGGTGCACGCAGAGGCCAACCACATCAACTTGTTGATCACCTCCACAACCCGTCTCTCTGCTTTAGTTTCCCCCCTCACGAGCGTTATCTGCACCACCACCACAGCCAAAGATGTGAACAGGGCAATGGCATTGAATATGAAAAATATTTTGAACGCCGCATGATCGACAGCCACTGCCTCTCCATATTTTTGATTCCCACCAGGCACCGTGAAGATGGCTGCAAATGCCACCGTGGCAAAGAGCACAGCCACCACGGTGACCGAGTTGGTGGCATTGTTAATGCCTGCCCTGTGGAGTTTCCTGAGCTCCTTGGCAATCCCATGGACGTTCTTGTTGGTCTTTCTGGTCTGCTCTAGTTGGATATGAACATCTTTCTTGATCTCGGTTACGGTCTTCCGCAGCTCATCTCGAGGCTGATTCAGATCATTGGCCCTGACCGCGCCATAGCGAGATAAGCATTCCTTGATTTCAGCCGACTCTTCTGAGAGAGGTAGGCCTTCTGCGATGTCAAAAGCTGTTTTGTGATCTCTCGTCAGTGCATTTACATGGGCGTCGGGGAGGAGCAACAGAACATCAACTATCTGCAAACAACGTACGGTATGATCGATGAAACTCAATTTAGCAAGAGAACAAACAAAAAATGCAAATTCCTTGGCGCTTGAAACTCTACTAAACTCATCATAAAAGATGATATGCTCCAAGACACTACAATAAAGAGTTTTTTGAGTTCCCAGTGCTGTGTTTACAGTGGTGCACCTTAGTATGTTCTTTGGTCATAGCAAAACCAAAAAAGGGGAATGATATTCAATGTCGCCTGGTTTTACAAATATAGAGGCTCAAAAATAGCAATAACATCGTGGATGATAAACTTCATCATGATTAATTATTAGTTTGCAGTAGATTAATACTGCAAAATATTAATAAAACAGCAAGCATATCCAGAGATAATGGACTAGCTTTCACATGATTTCAAGGTAACCAACCAAAAAAAACTCCATTTCACCATCAGAATACAATGGCGGAATTCAAGGTTATACCTGTGCACTGTTCCATGACCAAGTAAATTTTCAGAAGCATAAGGACGTTTCTCCCAAGCAGTGACAAATATTAGGAAACAGTGATAGAAGATATAACTCCGCCAAGGCCGGTCCCAAGCCCGGATAAAGGAGGAGGATTGCGTTAGGTGACTGACAACCAGTGTAAAACTTCGTTAGATTCCTTAAAACATACATAAATCTACTAAATCAAACTATGCGAAGGGCTAGAACGTATCCGTTAAGAGACGCATTGCATTTGCTTCGGATGTTTCAAAAAATGGGCAAGGGACGCTGCACCGGCGCTTGGGTGCGATGATAAGTGAGCAAGAGTTCTGCACTACGGACTAGTTCAGATAAAGAGGTTAGTTCATGATAGTCAGCTTAGAGTAGCAATTTGGAATATAGAAACACTAACAGGTAAAGCTATGGTTTGGACATATACAGCGTAGACCTTTAGATGCTTCAGTTAGAAAGAGTGATCTTTTAACAATCCATGGTAAGGATAGCAGTAAATGTAGACCTAAACTAACATGAACAGAAATAATTAAAAAAGATATAACTATTTGTAATTTGAATATCGATTTGGTCCTAAATAGAGCAGAGTAGAGGAAGCATATTCATGTAGCCGACCCCATATAGTTGGGAAAAGGCTTAAATGAGTTGAGTTGTGTTGTGTTGATAGAAGATATAACAGATGAGAACCAAATTAAATTTACCCATAAAGGTCATATCCTAGCTCTTCCTGAAGAGTGCCTCTTGAAGTAAGGAGATTAAAAAAGTCTAAAATCATCATCATCATCATCATCATTATTATAAGATTGGTGTTTCATTCCGGATCTATTTCCACCGTTTTAAAGACAACTCAATCTTTAAAGGAGTGAAGCTGTAAAATGAGATGATATACTTAATAGTTATAATCTAAATGCCTAGAAGTAGATCATACAAGCCAGAACACTCTTGCTGAATGCTATGAGTTGACCAAGCAATATTCATCAACATGAGCTTGATCTCGTTTCTTCTAGATCAGTCAGCTTCCTCTCAACTGTGTTGGTCAGAAAGGATCTTACCTAAATTGTCAAATGGATGCTAATGTTTCAAAATCTTCTCATCAGAAAAGAAAGGCTTTTGACTGATGATGTAGCCAGATGGATTCTTCGTCATACAACTAGTGGATAAAGGAAGAAACCAAAAATGTTATATAGAAATGAATGAATATGATGACCAGAAAACTCTTAACTAATTTGATTAAAAGATCCTTAGCTTATAAATGAAAGGCAAAGGAAGGAAATATGCTGTCAAAAGCCAACTACTCCATGCTACCAATGCTTTAATCACACCCAATTTACAAATCACTGCCAACAAATTTGTCAACAGTGTCATCTAATGCTTCAAACTAAGCAAACTTCATTGGTTTTCGTAAAAAATACTTCGAAGTCTCCACTTCCAGCCTATTTTAAAGGTGTCAATGCTTAAAGCAAAATCAGACAAAGAAAATATAGAAAAGGTGTCAACGTCTAAACATCAACCATGTAGGAAAACTAAATGCAGCTAATCTGGACCATACCAAATCCAAATACACAGAGCATCAGAAATAAGCATTTGAACAAAGGCAGAGCAACATGAAGCAGCGATAACCACAAAAACATCATAAAGCGGTACCTCCACCCTCTTCTTTCTTGTGGCGATATGCAATGCCGTGTTCCCAGCTCTGTCTGGTAGCATTACAATAGCTGGATCGGCATCCACAAGGGCTTGAACAACTGCAGTACTCGTCCCCTTCACTGCCATGTGCAATGCAGTTTGCCCCTTCTTGTCGGTTCTTCGGGCAAGCTGTGGATCCTTTTCTAGTAATGCTTTTGCAATTTCAACATGCCCCTGCCGGACAGCAAAGTGAAGAGCATTTTTCCCATTGTTTTTCGACAGCTCAATGGAACCAGCATCATGCGCTAGCAACAGATTCACTATTTCGGTATGGCCCTTGTTGCCGCAGAAATAAGGGGAGTTGCATTGGATGGACCAAATGTTCTGCAAAGGGTTGGGTCATGGTCCAAAAGCACCTGGACAACAGCTGTATATAACTAGTTAGTAATTGATGTGCTGCTAAAGGACAAGAAATAGAGAGGAGATGTAAGGAGGGAGCTGGACCTTAAATAACAAAGACAGAGTAGCAAAAGGGGAAGGAGGTTGCTTAAACAACAATTTGACACTAACAAATAAAAAGAGCATTTCAATTTTTTTTTTTTCTTCTAAATTTAGTCAATCACCATAGGAATGGATTTGCTGCATTTTTCAGCTCATTTCAGCATTTACGCCCACAGCATCAATGGCAATAATTAACAAATCAATATTATCTTCAAGGGAATCATATCCAGCTCTACAGGTGAAGGCCTGTCAGCTCCCACATTCTGCCTAATATTTGGCCCATCGCACCCTATGCACAAAATCAAACTAAAGAATCTGAGAAACTTCAGAGTTCTTGATACATTTTAAAGGAGCACAGAGCTTCCTAATCTTTAACAGTCCGAGAGCAATGATACAGAATTCGCCACCCTTGGGAACAATAATAAATAGAGTGAAATCATTAAGATAGGAGAGAAATGGAAGAAGGTTATCTCATCCGGGCCAGGATTAACTTAAAGTTGACCTATCAGAACAGCTAAAGACAAAACAAGCAAGTTAAGTTTCTTAATCATACGACAGAACAAGTCCATCCAAACTCAACATCTGGTAGGGAAAAAAGGGGGGACAGATCCCAAATTGTTATAAACAAGTATAAGATGCAGGTAGCCAATCAATTCCAAAATTTTCCTCTAATAGATTAACATCTTTCCAGCGTTTCTGTAATCAGTCTCGAATCCAACTCGATTTCAGTTTTTCCCACTAGGGCCACCTGTCTAGCTTGAGACATAAGTTTTCTAGCAAAAATCTTAATTCGATACTGCGACGCTGAAGTGTACTCGATTTATTGTACAACTTAGGGGGGGAAAAAAGCTTGTGAAACTTAAGAGTCATAGCTAATTCAGTTAAGGACAAAATATTTCAGATGAACATAAGAAATAAGAAATAAGATCAAACAACGTCTAAGCTCCACTCACCTGTATGCCCTTCTCTCACAGCGATATGGAAAGCATCATAACCCGATCTGTTCTTCCTCAAAAGACTCTCTCGATCAGTGTACTGAAGCAGCTCGACCACCACATCAAGGAACCCCTTCTCCGCAGCTATAAACAAAGCAGTCTCGTCCTCATCATTGATATCATTCACCACCGCCGCCCGAATCTCCGCCACCTCCGCATCGAATTCCGCCCCGACAGCCGTCCCCGTCATCTGCATGCCGATCTCGCTCAGGATCTGCCTCACTCCTGCCAGATCCCTTCGCTGCGCCGCCAAGTGGAGCTCGGTGTCGTTGTGCCGCCCGGTCACCTGCTTCACGTACTTCTTTTTCCCGCCCTGGTCCAACTTTTTCCCCGAGTTCGAGAGCACCAGCGCCGGCGGCGCCTGGTCCATACGCTTCCCGGAGTTGGATTGCACCAGAACCGACCCGCTGGAAGACGCCGACGGCGAGCCCGGTTCCATCCGCTTGGCGGCGCTGGAGACGACCAGCGCCGGGGCCGACGGCGACGGCAGCGTCGAGCTGGGGCTCCGGCCGGGGCTGAAGTTCGTCGGTCCCATCTCCAGATCCCTCTCTCCTCCTTCATCGATTTCAAAGATTAAAAAAAAAAAAAACCATCAACATTGGACCCAAAAAAAATCGGAAATTTAGACATAGAAAGAGCGGGGGAAGGGCCTACCGTTCTCCATCGCCGTCGTCCTCCTCCTCTGCCGGATGAAACTCTAGACGCGAGCCGCCGTAGCTAATGCTCCGAAGGCACGTTCTTCGAGAGAAAGGACATGGCCGACGCGAAGAGGCAGAAAAGGAGGAACCTTTGCCGTTTGAGTTTGCAGCAGAGGAGGAGGATTAACATTTAACCCCGTCCGTCGCTTTAGTTTAGTTTTTCATCGAAAATTCGCATAAGACAACAACTGCGTGCGGCTTGCGGTGCTCTTGACGTGACTCCGAGCGGACTTGGGTCTTGGGACGTGACGTGTGATCCAGATGAAGCGTAGTTTTGAGTTGGCCTGCCTCTAGGCTTCAGGCCTAGATGACTCAATTTTATTGAGTCAATTGGGTTCTACTTGTTCTGATTTCGGATAAGGCTTGCCCTCAGTGTTAGAAGCCTGGAGAAAATATCGGGCTAAAATGGATCAGATCTTAATTAACATCATCTTTCCCGTTTGAGGAAACCAACCATCCCACCATCATAATTGCACAAGCTCAGATATTTTTAAGTCTTTTACTTAATATCTTAAATGAATATTTATAATTTTTTAAAGAAAATTATGTTTTTAATAAAAATAAGTATTTCATAAACAGTATCACAAAAATTTTTATAAAGATAATAAGTAGAAAATGTGCCTTAAGAAAATTATTTTACCTATGTTTTTTTTTTTTTCACCTTAGCACTTTTGCGTTATTTGCAAGCAGCATTAAAAGGCCTTGCTGCATATTCTTAGTATTAGTGATACGATATTTATTCTAACACAAGATAGAATTAAGCTTCATGCATTCATGCCATGGTTATTGTTATTTAAGTAAATACCATTTCTCAGTGCATGAAAAGATAATGCTCATTTGGAGTAGATGGGAGCCACATAAATGTATATAGATGATCATCCATCATTATCTTATTTTGGACGGATATATACTTTTGATCCTCAAAGTCCCATTCAAAATTTATTTGAAAATGAAAGCTTTGTTATTTCCAATAAAACAGAATACAACTCTTATATAATCCAGTCATTCAAGCATATAGCATCTCAATTTTAATTACAATATAAATAAAAGCCATGTAATACATACATACATACATACATATAACATATATATATATATAATCAAGAGAGAGAAGAGAGAGAGAGAGAGAGAGAGAGAGAGAGGTTCACTTTAGCCTATATCAACTTTTCAAAAATCTAAATTAAGATAAAGCTATCTATTTTTAAGTTTCAAAAGTTTTTAAACTAAAATCAAACTGAGAATTTTGAGAAAAAAAAAGATTCAAATCAAATTAAAATAATGGTTTGGATTGTTCCACGCTTGTCTTGCACACCTACCAAGAGGTCCTATAGACTTCAGGAGGATGATAAGATCAATGACTAACCTCAAGTGTCTGCTTCTGATGCTCAGACCAAGTATTAATGCGGTCACATGAATGAGAGTAGAGTATCTGATTATGTATATAAAAATTATTTCAGAGGTAATTGTTTGGTCCTCCATCAAGGAAACGATTTTGTGTAACGCCTTCGGTGCAAGAAGACTTTTCCCCTCCATTATTCCGGTGCACGAAGACTTTTCCCCTCCACCAATAATGACTAAGAGGAGGAAAAGCTAATGGATTCGGAGATCTTTATCATTCTAATTTACCACAGAATGCAACGGAAGCTCTTATTATTTGCAAGTACCACATCCAGGATTACCTCTTTTAAATGACATTTTTATTTATCCATCCTCGGCAAATCATTTGAAAAACACTACCAGCATACTGCTCATGATGTAGGAACCACTTAAGTTCATATGCTTGCATATTGCGCTAATCTGTGAGTTGTCATTAGTTATTATTTTTAGCTGTGCCAGACATTTGAACCATTTGTTATCAATTATCTTTATAAATCACAGAAAACAAAACCAGTTTCTGAAAGATCTTGTACAATAAAAGCCATGAACTTAGTATTCAAATATTGGTTCATGTTGGCGCAGGCAAGGGTAGGGGAAGAAGAAGAGGTCGCTTCCGGATGGATGTAACCTATTTCTCAACGGCTACAAAGTACTGTTGTGAGAAATCTATCTTCAAAGCTCGTGGCATTACCCAGCTGAAAAAGTTTTTATGCATATCGCTTTGATGAAGAGTGATCTACATTGAACGTGATAATTTATTCAATTCATGTATTTATGGTGCAAAATTTATGAATAAGCCTTTTGGTATAAATTTATATATGAATGAATTACTGCGTTTGATGCAAATTATTTTGCATTAAGGACGATGTATAAAGACTTTTCTCTATAGTTGTCAGACCCGGTCCGAACATTGATGGGGCCAAGGACTCGGGTCACCGGGTCCCTGGTTTAACCATCGGATCATCGTTGAACCATCGATTTAATTATTTTAATATATAAATATATTTATATTAATAAAAATTAATTTTTAATAAAATAAACATATGAATACTATTTTTATAATTTTTTTCAAAAAAAAATCTTTTTATCTTATTTAATCTTTAAAATTCACTTACTTTCAATCTACGTACCCATTTAGTCTGATTTAATTTTTTTAAAAAAAATTAAAGAAAATTTCTATCCAAGTTTCTTTATTTTCATCCTTTTATCTTTATGTCTCTGCTTTTCGTCTTGATTCCCATAAATTTTTATATTTTTATTAATTTTTTTTTTTATTCTCCTCTCAATGCTCTTCTTTGTATGATCTCATTTTCTTTCTTTATAAAAATTGCGAGCATCAAAAAGTTGCCATAAATTCTCAAGAATTTGAAATGCCTAAGGCCAAAAATTTGATATGGCATTGATAAACCCATGATCCAGTTCAAGCTGGGTTAACCAGTTCATGGGTGAACCAAATAGGTTGATCGGGTTATTCTGGATCTCTTAGGACCGGTTTGGTAGCCGAGTTGGATTGAATTTTTTATTTTTAAAAATAAAAATTCAATCCATAGCATGAATTTAAATGCATTTGGCCGGATCATTTTCGAAATACTTTTTCAAACGATCCTAAAAATTTGAATGAATTTAGAAACGTCGGAGCGATGTTTTCTTTGAATTCATCTCAGATGTTATCCAGATTTTTATTCTTTATTTTTTTTGTTGGCCTGGGAGCCAGGTCAGCGCCCACACAGAGTCCTAGGAGACGGGACTCTTCGTTACTCTGGGAATAACTTTTCGTATTCCTCTAGTTTATATGTTTCTCTTCTATAAGAAGACTCGAGGTATCTTCAGAAGGAAGAGGAAGAGATAGAGACTGAGATCTTCCTCCTCTCCCTTACCGGTGCTTCGGCTTAGGGGCGTGGACGTACAGATGACCGACGATCCTACTTCCGTTATTGCCGATATTAGGTATGTCACTTATCTTCGGCTCTTTCAATTGGTACCAGAGCGTGGTTGGTCTTCTCCAGCGAGGGCAGAGGATGCTGGGGAACAGGCTACGACAGTTAAATGCCATCGCATGTCCCCATGCTACGGCCATGGGTGCCGCAGCAAAGAAAAAAAAACAGGGGAGGTTCCGCTGCGGCCATGGGTGCTGCAGCGGACCTCGGAAAGCACGGGGGAGGGTCCATCCGATCCTCGCCGGCGGCTGGGATGTTCTTCTCCGGCCGCTTGGGATCCTTCCCACTTCTCCCCCGACCGTTGGTGGCCGAAGACGGTTTTCTTTCCTCGGCTGTGGGCCTGTCACAGGCCAGGATGCTCTTGTTAGCATCTTGCTGCCCTGCTCGAATGTCCCTGCTACCACAGAGGCCACCAGGAGCTCTCCGATAGCTGGCGACGCATCGTCCGCTACCGGATTCCATCCTGGGTATGTCTCTCATGTCGCCGTGTCGTTCGGCCTCTTCCTCCACAGGGCCGCTGGACCTTCTCCTGCGGCCGAAGACCCTTCACACGCCTCAAGTGTCTTTCCCCGAGCCCTCTACCGACAGCCGGAGGGGCAGGATAGCCCCTCTCCCTTGTCGTAATGGCGATGGACATCCTGAATGCGCATCTAGTTTATGGGTGGCACCACCCGTAAATTGGACAATAAGCAGGGGCTGTTTTCCATAAGTTTAGAAGGCATCACCGTTCTCCTCTTTTTTTTTTTTGAGTTGATGGCACCACCTGTACATAATTGGAAATCCAAGAGTAATTTCATTACCCAACCAACAACCAATAATAAAAAATAAATAAATCAAAGGAAAAAAGAAGGTACGTTCAGCATTTGATGGGTCTGCCATGTGGCGCTCAGTGCTGGCCACGTGCCTATTACTTGGCAGCTACGTAGCGAAAACGTGGTAGCTAAGTGATAAATAGCAAAAAATTAAAAAAAATTACAAAAAATTGTAGAAAAATCATAAATATTCATAGAATATCATAGAAAATTTATTAAAAATTTTCTTGTTGTGGCATGGTGGTTTATGCTCTGTGCATGAATATTTTTATTGCCATTCTGTTTGATTTTTTCTGTGCATTTTTTTTGGATGCATAATTATTTATGCTTAGTGTATAAATATGATTTATGCATAATTCTGCGTGTTATTATTGTTGACATAATTATTTATGCTTAGTGCATGAGGGGTATTTATGTCAAATGCTATGTATTTTCTGTGAGCATGTTTATTTATGACTTGGTGCATAAATATTTATATGAATAATTGGATTTGTTCCAACTTCGAACATTGGTTTTGTGGACAATATAGATATGTTCTATGAAAAATTATCGGATTCAGTGTTCTATCTTATTAAATGAGTGATGATTATGAGCTTAGCAAATTTTTTGATCTCATTTATAAGAAGGAATATTTATAATCAGATTATTTTTCTAGATTACGGTATACACTGATATGTGCCTGATGTCCATACCTTGCTTGACTGAATGCAGTGATGGCCTCTAAATCTATGATAGCTGATCTCAACAAAGGTGAGAAGCTAGATGGACAAAACTATGAAATATAGCATAGGAAAATCCAATACCTGCTGAATGAATTAGAAGTCTTGGAGACCCTGACAACTTGTATGACACCACCAGTGCTTGGCACTACTGAGCAACATCGCCTTGATCAGGAAGCCTATGACAATTAGGTCAAGAAAGATCATTGTGCGCGCTTTACTATTTTGAGCATCATGCACAATGATCTTATTAGCAACTTTGAGCATTGCCAGACTGCTCAGAATATGTGGAACCAGCTCAAGATCAGGTTTGGTCAAACTTCGGCCACAAGGCTACGTGCCTTGAACCTTAGATTCATACAGTATGTCAAGGATCCCGATCATTCTATGTCGACTCACCTTGTGTGATGGGAAACATGATTAGGGATATGAAGGCTACTGGAGTTGACCTTACTGATGAGCAACAGGTCCTAGCAGTGATTCGTTCACTGCTGACCCTCAGTGAAGTCAGATGAAGCTCTTGATGACTCATAATGAGCACATCAAGGCTTTTGAGGATATTGCTCATTACCTTGAGCTAGAGGATGAGCGTATTGAGACTTCCCTCCCTTCGGCCTATATGGTTACTGGTGAGTCTTCGAGGCCCAAGAACAAAAAGAAGGGAAAGGCACGTCATAGGAGTGCTCAGGGATATAAAGGAAAAACTGTGGCCAAACCTAAGAGAGGTCATTGAGGGAGCAAGAGAGATGTGACAAAGATTAAGTGCTACAACTATGGAGCTAAAGGCCACTTTGCTCGTGATTGCACTGAGCCAAAGAAGGTATGCTCCATATTACGCCCTCTCTATGTTTGTTCATATGCATTAGTTGCTGACACTCCCCAATTGGATTGTAGATTCGGGAGCGAATAAACATATAGTGCGAGATCAAGCTAGTTTTATGGATTTTCACCGGATACATGTAAATACCCAGTTTGTCGTGCTTGGGAACGGTCTGCGTGAGTAGGTTTTGAGTGTAGGAGCAAATCGTGTTACGCTTTGTGGTGGACATGTGTTGATCCTACACAACGTTTTGTATGTCCCAACTATCTGGTATAATCTTTGTTCTGATCTTGCCCTATTGGCACTTGGTTACACTTTTAATTTTTTGATGACTGTATGTCAGTCTATCTGAATGGTATTTTGTCCTTTTGCGAATATTTGTCACAAGGGTTTTTAGACTTAATGTTGAATTATGTGCTTCTTACTCCTCTTTTTCTTATGCTTCTATTCCTGCCTGTGATGATAGTTTTCTTTGGCATGCCAGAATTAGTCATGTGGGCCAAGATAGGATGGCACGAATGGCTAAAACACGGCTATTGGGCCCTCTTACCAAGATAAGTCTACCTGTGTGTGAGTCTTGACTAGCGGGAAAGGCATCAAGAAAGCCTTTTGGTAAGGCAATTAGGGCCTCTCATCCATTAAAGCTAGTTCACTCTGATATCTGTGGACCCATGAGTGTCAAGGTGCGACATGGCGCTTCCTATTTCCTCACATTTATAGATGATTTTTGCGATTCGGGTATGTGTACCTGATCTCCCACCTCTATGAAGCGTTGGATTGTTTCAGATGATTTTTAGCTAAGGTAGAAAATCAGAAGGAGAGGTCTTTGAAGACTCTTCGAACTGATAGAGGTTGCGAATATCTATGAGCAATTCTAGTGGCTCTGTGAGGAAAAGGGGATACACAGGCAGCTTACCATTCATGGGACACTGCAACAGAATGGTGTTGCCGAGCATCGCAACAGGACTTTATTAGACATGGTTAGGTCGATGATGGCACAAGGAAATCTTCCAATCAGTTTTTGGGGAAATGTGCTATTGACTGCAGCCTACATCCTTAACCGTGACCCTAGTAAAATGGTACCCTCCACTCTATATGAGCTATAGCATAGCACGCAACCCTCTGTGGATCATTTGCGCCCTTGGGGCTCAGCAGGATATGTTCACAATGCCTCCCATAAGTTGGGAAAGCTGGGTACTAAAGCCAGCAAAAAGGTGTTCATCCGGTACCCTGAGAATTCGAAGGGTTACGTGATGTATGGTGCACATCCCGATGGAGGGTTGACTGAAGTGGAGTACGAGACGTGGAGTTTCTAGAGAATGAATTCCCGAGCATTGGTGAAATTAGAAAGGACATGCCCCTGTATGAGTTACAGGAGGACCTTCCTACTATCTCTGGTGAGGGAGGAGATTTTCGACCTATCTCAGAAATTGCCACAAATAGTGGGAATGCTAGGCCCAGTGGGAGTGTCGCACCAGACAGTGGAAGCACATAAGCTAAGCCTAGTAGGAGCTCACCTATGAGGGTTGATGCACCACCTGAGAGCGATCCTCAGGGTCTAGATTCGCAGTTATGGAGAAGCAAACGTGGTCATATTCTACAACGATATTTTGGGATTGAAGGGAATGTGTTTCTCTGCACTCCGTTGGATGTAGATGAGCCTGCTTCTATTGAAGAGGCGCTCGCTTCACCTGCTCTTAGTGAGTGGCTAGCTGCTATGAAAGATGAGATGGTATCGATGGCCAAGAATCATGTGTGGGACTTGGTAGACCTTCCGCCTGGGCGCAAATCTATAGGAAATAAGTGGGTTCTTAAGATTAAGCGTAAGGCTGATGGGTCAATTGATAAGTACAAGGCTCGTCTTGTGGCGAAGGGCTATACCCAGATGGAGGGTGTAGACTTTGAGGAGACATTTTCTCCTGTGGCGAGATTTGCCTCCATTCGCCTGATCCTAGCTATTGTAGCCCATTTAGATTTGGAGCTACATCAAATGGATGTTAAAACAGCGTTTGTTAATGGAAGCCTGGATGAAGAGATATATGGATCAACCCTTGGGCTTTGTGACCAAAGGACAGGAGGGCAAAGTGTGCTGCCTTAGAAGATCCAAATATGGTCTCAAGCAGTCATCTAGGCAATGGTACCTTAAGTTTCATGAAGCCATTACATCGATTGGCTTAGATATGATTGAGGAGGACCACTGTGTACATTAAGAAATCAGACTATGGGATTCTGATCTTGGTGTTGTATGTAGATGGCATCCTAATTGCGGGAGTTCTATTGGAGTGATCAATGCCACTAAGGAGTGGCTGTCCTCTGTCTTTGAGATGAAGGATATGGGTGAGGCGATTTTGTGTTGGGAGTAAGGATCCTAAGGAATCGTGCTAAGAGATTTCTTGGTTTGTCACAAGAAACGTATATTGAGAAAGTCTTAGAACGATTCCGAATGCACTATTCTAAACCCGTTGATACCCCAATAGAGAAGGGCTGTACTTTAAGCATTGATCAGTGCCCTAGAACTGATGAGGAGAGAGAAAAGATGAGCAGGATCCCCTATGCTAGTGCAGTGGGAGCTTGATATATGCTATGTTGTGTACTCGCCCTGACATTTGCTTTACAGTCGGCTTGGTTAGCCGATATTAAAGTAATCCAGGACTTGCTCATTGGGTTGTTGTTAAAAGGATTTTTCGTTACCTTCGTGGTACTGCCAATTTCACCCTATGCTATCAGGATGAAGATTTGAGATTAAAGGATTTTTGTGACTCTGATTGGGCAGGTGATAGGGACGAGCGTAGATCCACCATAGGATATATGTTTATCTTTGAGGTGGAGCTGTCACTTAGTGCAGTAAGAAACAAAGCTGTACCGCCCTATCCACCATGGAAGCCGAATATATTGCTTGTTCGGCTGCTGTCTAGGAGGTTGTGTGGCTGAGAAGGTTCTTGAGGCGACTTGAGATATCAGCTACTCCACATGAGGCTATTCAGACCAGTTCTGATAGTATGGCAGCATTACAATATGCTAAAGGTCCTAAGTACCATGGAAGGACCAAACATATTGACATCAGATATCACTTCATTAGAGACATGGTCAAGCAAGGAGAAGTTATCCTACAGCATATCTCCACTAGCAGGATGCTGGTTGATTCTCTGATGAAGCATATTCCTAGGGATGTGTTCCAGGCTCATGTAAGGGGTCCAGGTCTGTATAGAGTGTAACAGACCGTGATATGTTTCAGACTTATGTAAGAGTTTGTGTCTGTTCTTTTTGTTGTCAGTCAGGGATTGTATGGACATCAATGACTATGTGTTAAAGTTTATGAAATGTTTATATTTTCATTATTATGATGAGTTCATATATGTATAAATGTCAGAGGCTTAGATCAGCTCACTCACACTGGTGATCGCCCTGATACTTTTGTAGTGGGCAGGATGAGATTAAAGTAACCATTATAGATGCTTGAGTAGCAATGCATGAGTTGCAAATTGCATGGGTTGCGAAATGTGCTACATAAATTATAATGGGATAGATTATAATTAAAGTCGCCTCAGTTTGGACTGAGGTGAGACTCAGGAGAGTTGAGTACGGAGAATATATGCGTGTGTAGTGTATCAATAGTGATATGTCCACAGATCCGTACTAAGCTTGTTATAGCCGAACTGGGAGCATTGGTGTGTGCTCGAGTCAGGCAACTTTGTGATGCTTGGACTTGTGTTAGTAAGATGACTGAGTATGATATGACTCATTAAGTGGGAGCTCCACCGTAGTATGTATTATATTGTATGTGCTAAAGTCGACCCTGTAAGGGGCAATGCGATATATTCCCTCTCCATTATTGTGTGAGCCTTACAACTATGTAGTGTCCTTGGACTTGAACCTATACCATGAAGTTAGAGTTTAGGATGACTTCCTTAGCCTTGTCCTCCAGGGTCACGAAATGGATGCGGCCACATGAGACAATCCTAGGAAGTCAACTGGATAAAAGATAGACTAATATGAGTGTTCAAGGAAGATTAATTTGCGACCACACCTTATGTTTGTGGTCCATTGCCCGGGCAATCATGTGTATGAGTTGCATATGATTATGGATACCAACTTTATGACTTTGTGTTTTTTCAAGTACTGCTCAGGGTAGATCTCTTGAGGGATTGAGAGTGCTTGATTAGGTGTGATGGATTATCTGGGACACAAGCGAGATTGGATTATATTCTTGTTTGCTGCGTTAGTTATTAACTTAACGTAGTAATGCAGTATATCCACTATGTGTCACTGTGTGTGAGTTTTCATCAGGTCGCACACCCCACCGCACTGTATGTTGAGAGAGTTGAGGTTATTGTTCCTGTATGGACGAGTGGGAGATTGTTGGCCTGGGTGCCAGGTCAGCGCCCACACAGAGTCCCAGGAGATGGGACTCTTCGTTACTCTGGGAATAACTCTTCGTATTCCTCTAGTTTATCTGTTCCTCTTCTATAAGAAGACTCGAGAAGGAAGAGGAAGAGATAGAGACTGAGATCTTCCTCCTCTTCCTCACCGGGGCTACGGCTTAGGGGCATGGACGTACAGATGACCGATGATCCTACTTCCGTTATTGCCGATATTAGGTATATCCCTTATCTTCGGCTCTTTCATTTTTAAATACCTAAAACTCATGAATTTTAATTTTTACTAATTTTAAATTTAAAAATAATTTTTAAAAATATCAATCAAATATATTTTTAAATACTAAAAATTAACGAAATATAATTCAGATTTTTAATATAATTTATATTTTTAAAAATAATATTTTAAAACTAATCAAACAGAATGATATATATCCAATTCTATGTTAGAATTAAATTGACTTAACCTTCAGGTCTCAATTCAACCGGTCGTCCAGAGCTAATTTTAACAACTATACTTTTTCCTACCCAGCTTCAAACCGACGTCACCATCCCTGAATATCAAGTCCTTGTGATCCCCTGTACCAGTCGTAGACTTTCAGTCTTTTACCTTTGTGGGTGCCAGAGTTCTGAGACTGCTTAAATTGTTTGTTAATTGTGATGCATTCTCTATGCTCCAGATTAGCGTGCGATCGTTGCGTTTGACCTCTGTCAAGTTCCTCTTCGATCCGTTTATATTTTGAATTTCTACATCTTTTTTAAACTTCTCATCTAGTGAAAAAATGAAAGGGATCGCTGCAAAGGCACAGCTGAATTCTTTTTTTTTTCTTCTTTGTTCTCTTCCTCAGCACTTCAGGCCAATCAGTTTATGCACTACTTTATATAAGGTCTGTGCCCGCCTTTTAACTAGCCATCTCTGCGAGGTGATTCCCCGTATCATTTCTGCTGAACAGGAGGCTTTTATTAGAGGGCGTTCTATCTCGGATAATATCCTTATCACTCAGAAGTTTATGCATGATCTTCAGAGAGCCCCAGCTAGACGGTGTCTTATGGCTGTCAAGCTTGACATGGAGAGAGCTTATGATAGACTGAGTTGGGCTTTTCTTCAAAGCTCTCTTCAGGAGTTTGGATTTGACGGGGTGTTTATTGAGTGGGTTATGGCTTATATTCAGAGGCCTTCCTTTGCTTTGATTATTAACGGGGGTTTGACTGAGTTTTTCCAGTCTTCGTAGGGTTACGTCAGGGGTGCCCTCTATCCCCCGTGTTGTTCATTTTGTCGCGGATGATCTTTCCCGAGCTTTTTATCAGGCTCAACGTGATCGGGCGATTGTCCCTTTTATGGATAGGGTTGGCAGTCCTTCTGTCTCTCATCTCCTGTTTGCCGATGACTACATTATTTTGGGTCAGGCCTCTATTGAAAATGCGATTTCTGTTGATTCTATTCTGCAGCGGTATTGTCAGGCCTCGAGTCAGAAGGTTAATTACCTTAAATCTTCCATATGTTTTAGCCCGAAGACTTCCAGATCTATTAAAGCAGCCATTATCATTTTGTTGGGTATCTCTACTCAGACTGACCGGTTTATGTATCTGGGGATTCCCATGACCGGTAGACGCCCTCGTTGTTCTGACTTTGCTGAATTGGAGAGGAGGGTTTGTCAGCGTATTGAGGGTTGGCAGGTTACCGGCCTATCTATGATGGCCAGAGTCACCATTTTCGGTCGGTTCTTTCCTCTCTGCCTCTCTATTTGCTTTCGAATGCGGCCATCCCTATTACCTGCCTTCGGAGGATTGAGAGAATCTTTAGAGACTTCCTTTGGGCCTCCATGTAAGATGGGCACGGCACTCACCTATTATCTTGGGATATGATCTGTATGTCTATTCAGGAAGGTGGTCTCGGGATCCAATCTCTGAGGGTCAAACGACAAGCACTACTGGCCAGGCATGCATCTCGATTCCTTCTAGAGCTGCAATGTCTGTGGAGCTCTCTTATGCAAGCGAGGTATGGTGACTGGAAGCCTGGGGAGTATATTAGGCCTCCCAGGGGGAGTTCCTTCTTTTGGAAGGAGGTTTGTCAATATGGTGAGTCTATCCTGAAGAAAATTACATGGATGATTGGAGATGGTCATTCCGTTGATGTGATTCAGGACTCCTGGATATCTGAGCTCCCTCTTTCTCGGTGGCCTTCTTTTATCAACATTGATGTCCCCACCAAGCTGAAGGTTAGGGATTTGATTTCTCTGGATCCCCCTTCTTGGGATACCACTAGAGTGATCAGTTTTTTTGGTGATGAGCTCTCTCGGCGGATTCTCTCTATTCCTCTTACCTCTGGCCCTTCGACGGATGTTAGATTATGGCAGAGATCTTGTCTTTCCAAAGCCCCTCTTAGGGATCTTATGAAGGTTTTCAGGCCCCAGCCCCAGGTCACGAAGGATGCTGCTTGGATCTGATCGCTTCCTACTCTTCCCCGGGTTCAGTTATTCATCTGAAGCTTCTTTGGGACTGTCTTCCGACGAGTGCCATGCTCTCCCGTAGGGGTTTGCCTATCCAGCCGACTTGCTCTCTGTGTGGATTGGAGGATGAGACTACGGACCATGCGATCTTCATATGTCCTCGAGCCAGGCAGATATGGCATATAATGGGTTATTCCTATAATGTGGGTGTTTCGGGATCCCTATGCTCCCTCTTCTTTCTTGATCTCCGGAGGGCCTCCCAGCATAAACGTGGTCTCTGGGCGATCATGGCTTATCAGATTTGGATATCGAGGAACCAGCTCATCTTCTCCGATGATGTTATCTCTCCACATCGGCTTGTTAGGAGGATCAGATCTTTATCTGCGGAATATGCCCAAGCTTTTCATGCTGTTGGTCTTGACTCCTCTGGCCTCTGGGGTTCCCCTGCTGCTTCGGCAGCGAACCGGCATACGGTTTTCATTTCCTGGGAGCTACCAGGGTTTATCAAAATCAACTTCGATGGGAGTATCCGTGGCAGAGCTGCTGGTTCTGCGTTTATCATTCGTGGGCCTCAGGGTGATATGCTGGCTGCGGGTGGCTTTGGCACCCTTGATTCCTCTGTCCTATGACAGAACTTTATGCAGCATGGGCAGATATTTCTTACGCCTCTCAGCATTTTCATGCTCATCGTCTCGTTATCGAGGGTGATTCGATGACGGTTATTCGATGGCTGAGAAAGGAGAATATTTTTGACGGCCCCAATATTCCTATTCTCAGAGACATATGGTCTATCTTGCAGAGAGTTGGTTCTGTCCAGATTCGACATATCTACCGCGAAGCCAACTCGGCGGCCGACTGGGTGACAGCTTCTGTGGCTCAGCACGCTGATAGTTGGATTTGGCGGCTGGGTGACCCCTGTCCCTCTGTCTTACAGTAAATTTTGTATTCTGACCTATTTGGGATAATTTGTACTAGACTAGTATGATTATTCGATTGTACCAAAAAAAAAAAAAAACCATGTTGAAGAGAGAAAAGTGTGAGTTTGGTGAAGCAAGATTGCAAGTGGATGGCCATTGCGAGATCAACAAATCCAGCATCTTGAATTTTTATTTGTTACGGGGTTATCCATGATGAACCACTTAAATATTATAATTTGGAAGATTGGGAGGGGATAAAATAATTTGCAAAACTATAACTTTTCCTAGAAAATGCTCCTTTTCTCTCTCTCTCTTTTTTTTTTTTTTTCTAGTCCCTATTCATTTGGTTTGGCTAGAAAAGCATGGATCTAGAAAAACTTTTTTTTGTCTGATTTTGAAAATATTAGTCTTTTGAAAGGCTTCTAGATATGGAAGGGAAAAATCCAACTTCTTTTTGGAAAATAGAACTAATTTTTTTCTTTGATTGCCTTCTTTTTCCTTTGTCGTGCTTCAATGACTTCCATATCCCATCTTTTCTTTTCTATGAAAAACACTATCCTTCCGTGTTCCCGTCAACAAGCGACAGGTTGCCTTAAAGGTATAGCGTTAAGATAGTGTTTGAAATAGATGATAAGAGGGGATATTCAGAAGATATCCCTCTTATTTCTAAAAGCCATAACTATAAGGGATAGTTGGGAATAAAGTTAACCAAAGGGATAATCCATTGTTAACCATGATTAACCATGGGATATTCCTTAATTTATCTCCTAAAAATACGGAAATAACTAGTTATCCCTCCAAATAAGAGTAAAAAAAAGTTATCCTATGGATTTACCTTTTTGCATTTGATAGGATCAATAGGATAGCCAAGGGATATCTCTAGAGATAGCCAGAGAACAAACTTTATCCCGTACATTTATCCATGGATAATATTTTTTTATCAAACATTACCTAAGTCTTTTCCATAACTTTTATTGAAATTATCATCCACTAGATATTCTATTCTGTGTCTCACCCTGGACATAGATTCTAGAATATCTCTCTACCCCGAAAACAATTCAGTTCATTAACTTATAAGAATGTGGCATTTTTTTATATTTTATGAATAAAAATTAATACAATAGCTACCATATCATTGCAATCATATGGACTATTTGGTAAAGTGATGCATTACATATACAGTCAAATTTATCTAATCTTTAATAATAAAATGTTAAGAATGTAATATTTTTAAAATATAAAAAGTTAAATTATAATAATTAAAAATTTAAAATAAAAAATGAATGTTAAAGAAAAGTTTAAGATCAAATTGCAACATTCTCAGCTTAGATTTGGCAAAGTTCATTTATACAATAAATATACTAAAAATTAGCACATACGTGCCATTTGAGCGATTTTGTTCTCGGTTTAAAATTTAAAGATTCTCATTTTTTATCAATTGTCTTCGCTTACATTCCCTGCTACAAATTATCTCTCAATGCATATATATATATATATATATATATGAAGCAAGATCGAAAAAGGTAGCCTTTAAATAGATACATTAAAAGGTAGGCTTTCTGTCTAGATAAATTTAGCACGTGTTTTTGCACTACGTTTCTTCATTTGAAATGGCCTTTCCCAAATAAGGTCACAAGATGGTTTATTTAAATGTGTATTTGGTGGCTGATTGAGATGAGACAAAAGTTTGAAGCCAGCAGTGGATCGCTACGATACAATGAACGCCTGTCTTCATTGGATCATTCGTGCCAAGGATTTGATTTCTACCTCTAAGATCACATGCTCAGAGTACTATTCTAATTTTAGGACTCCTAATGGGTTAGAATTTCTAAAGGTGCGCATGGATCATATTTAAAGATATTTTTTAAACCAAACTAATTTAAATTGATTTTTTAAAAATGGGCCAACTATTCCAACCCATCAGGCCGGTCTAAGAAATTTTATTTTATTTTAATACAATTTATAGATTTGCTTGTACCAGCTATAAATGTGCAGTATTCCATTGATGATGATCCTATTTTATTTTAATTTGATAACCACTTACAGATATATTTCAAGATAACTCTCAACAATATCCATCACTAATTAATTAAATGATATCTATATCTCTTTTGAAAATTTAAATTGCCTACTTTAATAGCAATAGGCGATGGAAGGGAGTTAAAAAAGTCTCTATAAATAGAGATCCCTTCTAAGATTTTGATATCACATCATACATGAGAAAACCATATGGAAGCAGAGAGAGAGATGGGTCCTGATCAAGAGCAAATCCTAAGGGCATACACCATCGTTGTACGATTGCTCGTTGATTAGAAGCACTGAACTCAATCAAGATTGCTCGTTGATTGGAAGCACTGAACTCAATCAAGATTTACCTTTGAGATCCTCAAAAGGTAGATCACAAATAGATTCAATGGCTGAAGGTAATAAATTGATCATGTTATTATTTCATGAATTAATCTATACAATCTTTCTATATAGATAATTTTAATAGATCTCTAACAGTTGGTATCAGAGCTTCAATACCTCTGCCTTATTTGTTGGAGTGTTTTCATTAATCTTCATTATTTTGGGATCTAATTAAATCTCTTATAGCAACTTATTATCTCATTCTCATTGATTATGTGACAAGGCATTCTTAGTTTCTATTTTCTCATCTAAGGATAGTCCAAAAGGGAAGGCTACTGATAGTACCCTATAATATTTGACCCAACAGGCGTATAATAGGGATATTAGGATGTACCAATAAGAAAGGCTACTGGTAGTACTTTTGGTGCGTTTGACCTAACTACATATGTACCGAGATAGTTAATATATCATCAAGAAAGCTATTCGTGACCATCAGAAAGAGCATTAGATTTGGTGCACTCATAATATTTAGCTTTATTTGAGAAAGCATTTTTGTTAAAGATAAGCATCACCAAGATCTATGCCATGAAGCATACACCCACCCCAAAGCTCTCTATATATAGTTTAAATAAAAGAAAACTAAGAATAAGTTGTTGGCTTTGGATACTGGTTTGGTGGTTAAGGTGTAGGTTTTTTAACCTGAAGCCATAGGTTCAAACTGTTGGGCCCATGGCCCACTTATTCAACCCATTAGGGCAAAAGGGAGCGCTACTCCTTTTTCTGCCAGGATTTGTTCTTTCTCTCTTTAAAAGGAGCAGCCGTCTGGGAAAAAGAGGTGAAGCAGGTAGCGGGTATTTATCTTTTTTCTAGGAGCGTGGATTGCTAGGGAAGAGAAGGAAGGGCTGCTGTTTGGTGCTTGACTACGTGGGAGGACTTCCACTCCAGAAATCACGTGAAGGTGTTGCAGAAGAAAAATAAGAGAAGAAGAAGAAGAGAAGGGAAGAAAATAAGGAGGTAACCCAGAGACCGTATTTTTCGGTGACGTAATCCTTATATCTCTATTATTCTCTTGTGATTGTTTCTCAAGTCCTGGCAAGGGACTTTGAGACTTGGATATCTATTATTCTATAGAGGATCTTCTTCTCTGGCTTGCCCGTGTTTTTTTTCCTTTATCTTGGAGGGATTTTTTACGTAAATCTTGGTGTTTCTGTAATTGTGTGGTTTGTGCATTTTATTTATTATTCCGCTGCGTATTACGGTTTGCTAGTATTTGCTCGTACACGGATTCTTTCCCATCAACTGGTATTAGAGCATGTGAATTTTTGTGCGTAAGCATGGAGGCCGGTAATGTTTTCCTCATGATAAGTCTGAACGGAAATAATTGGATGATATGGAAACCGAGGATGGAGGATCTCTTGTATTGCAAGGATCTATATGGACCTTTGGAAGGGGTCAAAGCAAAGCCCGTTACAACGACAGATGATGCTTGGATCATGTTAGATTGAAAAGCAGTCAATTTTATTCAGCAGTGGTTGGATGATAATGTCTTTCATCATGTTTCCACTGAGACTTCTGCAAACTCTCTTTGGAAAAAGTTAGAAAGTCTCTATGAGAGAAAAACAGCTGGCAACAAAGCTTTCTTGATCAGAAAACTAGTGAATCTGAAATATAAAGTGGGTGCTTCTATTGCTGAGCATTTGAATGAAATTCAAAGTATTCATAACCAGTTATCCTCGATGAAAATATCTCTTGATGATGAGTTGCAGGCATTGTTACTTCTCAGTTCATTGCTAGAAAGTTGGGAGACACTGGTGGTTTCCCTCAGTAATTCTGTACCAAACGGTGTTGTCACCATGAGTCAAGTAATAAGCAGTTTGTTGAATGAGGAGTTAAGGAGGAAGAATTTAGCAACTTCTCATATTGATTCACAGGCACTTATCTCAGAGAATAGAGGACGATCAAAGTCTAGAAATAGAGACAATTCATACAAGGGTAGAAGCAAATCAAGGTCAAGAAAAGATATTACTTGCTACAACTGTGGTGTGAAAGGACACTACAAGAATCAGTGTAAGAAGCCTAAGAAGAGTAAGAAAAAGGAAAAGAAGTGGAGGATATAGAGTCAAAGAAGAATCACAGTTACTATGCAGAGTGATGATTATTTGATTTTGTCTACTTCTGATGGTATCTTCTCATGTGAGTGTCAGAATCATGAGTGGGTGATTGACACAGGTGCTTCTTATCATGCTACACCACGAAGGGAGTTTTTTTCTACATATAAGACTGTAAATTTTGGTGTTGTCAAGATGAAAAATTAAGGCACAGCAGACATCATTGGCATGGGTGACATCCATATGAAGACCAATCTTGGTTGTAAGTTGGTGCTCAAGGATGTAAGGCATGTGGCTGACTTGAGGCTAAATATAATCTCAGTTGGAAGACTTGATGCTGAAGACTTTGATAGCATATTTCATAAAGGGCAATGGAAGCTCAGTAAAGGTTCACTTGTTGTAGCCAGTGGGAAGAAATGTCACACTTTGTATAGGTTGCAGGCTAAAGCTTATGGTGAACAGTTGAATGCTACAGAGAAAGACTTTAGCATGGAGTTGTGGCATAAACGATCAGGACACATGAGTGAGAAGGGGCTGCAAGTTCTTTTCAAGGGAGAAGTTCTACCAGACTTCAAAGGTGTACATCTGAACCCATGTGTTGATTGTTTGGTTGGCAAGCAACATAGAGTTTCTTTTGCTAGTCCTGCTTTGTCTAGAAAATGTATGTTTTGGGTACATATGTTTGTGGTCCTCTGAGGACAAAAACTCCTGGTGGATCTATTAATGTTCTAGGTATCAGTGGTGCACTTTATTTTGTCACTTTTATAGATGATTTTTCCAAGAAAGTTTGGGTCTATGGTTTGAAGACCAAAGATCAGGTTATTAATGTCTTCAAAGAGTTTCATGCCAGAGTTGAAAGAGAGACAGAAAGAAATTGAAATGCATAAGGTCAGATAATGGTGGTGAGTACACAGGGTTATTTGATAATTATTGCAGATCACATGACATTCAGCATGAGATGACAGTTCCTGGTACTCCTCAGCATAATAATTGCAGAGAGGATGAACCGTACCATCATGAAAAGATCAGATGTATGCTTTCACAGTCCAAGTTACCTAAAAGATTTTGGGATGAGGCATTGAAGACAGCAGTTGATGTGATAAATTTGTCACCATGTACAGCTCTAGATGTGATGTTGCAGAGCATGTATGGTTAGAGAAAGATGTCTCTTATAAGCACTTAAGAGTGTTTGGTTGTCGTGCATTTGCACATGTTCCAGACATTGAGAGGTCCAAGCTGGATGGTAAGACAAAAGAATGTGCTTTACTTGGTTACTCACATGATGAGTTTGGTTATAGACTTTGGGATCCAAAATAGCAGAAGGTATTCAGAAGCAGAGATGTGGTATTTTTTGAAGATCAAACCCTTCAAGACTTCAAGAAGGAGGTGCCAGTCAAGTCTTCTGCAGGAGGATTAACAGACTGTGATCCAGATACTCCTCCAGTATATCAGGGTGATGGGGGAGATGTGCAAAAAATAGTGCAGGAGCATATGTTAACTCACCTATAGGACATGTTGAGCAGGAAGGAGATCAGGAGCAACCTCCTACAGAGCCTCAGCTGAGAAGATCTACCAGACAACGTCAACCTTCCAAAAGGTATTCTACAGATGAATATATAATGCTTACTGATGCAGGTGAACCAGAATGTTACCAGGAGGCAGTTGAAAGTGAGCAGAAAAAGGAGTGGTTAGTAGGTATGCTGGAAGAAATGGATACCTTACAGAAGAACCACACATATGATTTAGTGGAACTACCAAAAGGAAGGAAGGCTTTAAAGAACAAGTGTGTTTTTAGGTTAAAGACTCAAACATTGTTCTCAACCAAAGTACAAGGCCAGATTGGTTATGAAAGGCTTTGGTCAAAAGAAAGTATTGACTTTGAAGAGATTTTTTCTCCTGTTGTTAAAATGTCTTCAATTCATGTTGCTTTAGGTATTGCTGCTAGTCTAGACTTGGAGGTTGAGCAGTTAGATGTGAAGACAGCTTTTCTTCATGGTGATTTGGAGAAGGAAATCTATATGGAGCAACCAGAAGGCTTCAAAGTCAAAGGTAAAAAAAATCTTGTCTACAGATTGAAAAAAAGCTTGTATGGGCTAAAACAAGCTCCAAGGCAGTGGTACAAGAAATTTGATTCATTTATGGTTAAAAATGGATACAAAAGAATGGCTACAAATCATTGTGTGTATATTAAATGGTTTAGTGATGATTTTATCATACTTCTACTTTATGTTGATGACATGCTTATCCTTGAAAAAGATATGTCTATGATTGACAGGTTGAAGAAGGAGCTGAGTCAGCCATTTGCAATGAAGGATATGGGACCAGCAAAGCAAATACTGGGCATGCAGATTTTTCGTGATAGAAGAACCAAAAAAATATGATTGTCACAGGAAAAGTACATTGAGAAGGTATTGGATAGGTTCAGTATGAGCAATGCAAAGCCAGTTGGTTCTCCTCTTGTATGTCACTTCAGGTTATGCTTAGAGCAGAGTCCTTCAAGTGATGAGGAGAAGGAGAAAATGAAGAAGATTCCTTATGCTTCAGCAGTCGAAAGTTTGATGTGCGTGATGGTATGTACAAGGTCAGACATCGCATATGCAGTGGTGTTGCTAGCAGATTTCTTGCAAATCTAGGGAAAGAGCATTTGGCAGCAGTGAAGTGGATCTTTAGATATCTCAGAGGAAGCTCCAAAGTTTGTTTAAGCTTTGGGGGTGGTCCACCTGTGCTGATTGGTTACACATATACAGATATGGCGAGAGATATTGATACAAGGAAGTAATATCAGGTTTCATACTTACTTTTGCAGGGGGAGCTGTGTCATGACAATCCAGATTGCAAAGGTGTGTAGCTCTCTCTACCACAGAGGCAGAATATATTGCTGCTACCGAGGTCTACAAGGAGATGCTGTGGATGAAAGAATTCTTACATGAATTGGGGCTAAAATAGAAAAATTATGTGGTACATTGTGACAGCCAGAGCGCCATCCACTTGTGCAAGAACCCAACTTTTCATTCCAAGTCAAAGCATATAGATGTCAGATACCACTGGATTCGAAATGTGTTTGAAGAGAAGCAGTTACAGTTTCAGAAAATTCACACAGATGAAAATGGGGCAGACATGTTGACAAAAACCTTATCAAAAGAAAGGCAAGAGATATGCCGACAGCTAGTCGGCATGATTTCACACTAAGGAAGCATGAGAAAGGCTCCCTTATGGGCTGAAGGGGGAGGTTGTTGGGCCCATGGCCCACTTATTCAGCCCATTAGGGCAAAAAAGAGCGCTACTCTTTTTCTGCCAGGATTTATTCTCTCTCTCTTTAAAAGGAGCAGTCATCTGGCAAAAAGAGGTGAAGTAGGTAGTGGGTATTCTCTTTTTTTTTTAGGAGCATGGATTGCTAGAGAAAGAGAAGGAAGGGCTGCTGTTTGGTGCTTGACTACGTGGGAGGACCTCCACTCCAAAATCACGTGAAGGTGCTGCAGAAGAAAAAAGAGAAGAAAAAGAAGAAGGAAGGAATAAAATAAGGAGGTAACGCAGGAGACCGTATTTTTGGTGACGTAATCCTTATATCCCTATTATTCTCTTGTGATTGTTTCTCAAGTCCTGGCAAGGGACTTTGAGACTTTGATATTTATTATTCTATAGTGGATCTTCTTCTCTGGCTTGCCCGTGGTTTTTTCCCTTTATCTTGAAGGGATTTTTCACGTAAATCTTGGTGTTTTGTGATTGTATGGTTTGTGCATTTTATTATTATTCCGCTGTGTATTACGGTCTGCTAGTATTTGCTCGTACACATATTCTTTTCCATCACAAACAAAGGATTATAAATAATAATAAATGAATCCAATGCCTTATTCATTAGAGGTTGGCAAGCATATCTATTGGACTAGCCTATTTAGACGCACGATTTTGGTCTTTCGTGCGGTTGTTAAGAAAAAGAAATAAGATAGCATCTTATCCATCTGGATGAATTTTAAATGCATACATTGTCTCTTTAATGTTTTGATATGATTTATTTATATATAATTTGTTTTATCATCTATTTCTTAAGTTTAAAATTTTTTGTATTAAAATATGCCTCCTGAGCCTCTATGCCTACGGTGTTTTGCATAGACTGGCCTAAGGGAACAATGAGCTACGGCCGAACATATTTTAATTGACAAAAAAAATTCTTAAGCTAGTAATTTTAAAATTGCATTAAATAGATACTTGATATGCTATTGCTTCTGTTTTGCATATTAGATTTTATATTTTGCATGAACAAAATTATATTTAGTGGTAGTGTGAAAAAGCATAATGCAAATCCTTTTAAGGTTTGATTGATCAATTGGTGTCTAGAAAAGTGGTTCTTGAAGATAAAGAGATCGTGGTTACTTAATTGGTTCCGCTGACTGACTTATTTAAGGAAAGCAACGGAGACCCCACCTCTCTTCTACTGGCTTGACAAATTCGATTGATTCAGACCTTGATTTGAAAATGTTATGTTGATTAAGATCACTACCAAATAATCATACTAAATTGACTAATATATATGCATATAATAAAGTTTAAATGTCATGTGGTCAATATGATTTTGATTGATTGAGGAGTAGCCACAGTATCTTTAATTAATTAAAATTATATATTGAGTTGCAAAGATCACATAAGGTTAGATGACATTAATTATAATTAATTTTATTTAATACAATGAATCTTATCCTATAAGAATTTTTATTGCATTGATATAAGAAATGAATATAATTTGTTAGTCACATCATTAAGTTAATGAATCTATTTAAGTATAATAACTTAGCCTACATGTAGTTATTATATGTTATTGATTCATATTATTGCATGCTTATATTGGTAATACATGAAATTGAATTGTATGCCTCAAATTCAGTTACATGAATATGATTTTTTTATTTTGTGTAACTATTTTACTTGTTAATATTGATATAAAATATGATGTTCTCGATTTAAGTGATGATAATTTAAAATATGGAAGGAAAGAATTCTCTTTCAATTAGGGTGCATGAATATTGACTATGCTATCAGGAAGGATGAACCACATTCGGTTACACCTACTAGCACTCAGGCTGATATTGTTGTGTATAAACAATGGAAGCGATCTAATCGCCTCAGTATGATGTTCATACGTACTAAGCTTTCTGGAAGTATACGTGGTTCAATTTCTGAGTGCAAAAATGTCAAGGAACTTCTGAAGGCTATTGATGCACAATTGAGTCTTCAGATAAGGCACTGGCTAGCACCCGAATCGCAAAGTTGTCATCAATGAAGCTCACTACTATTGAAGGTGTGCATGAGCACATCATGAAGATGAGGGACATTGCGGCTCAGTTAAAATCTCTAAAGGTTGAGATGTCAGAATCTTTCTTAGTGCACTTTATTTTGAATTCACTCCCACAACAGTATACTTCCTTCAAAATATCTTACAACACACGTAAGGACAAATTGTCAATTAATGAACTTCTGACCATGTGTGTTCAAGAGGAAGGGAGGCTAATTCTGGAAATGAAAGAAAGTGCACATTTAGCTACTCTAAGAAAGATTAAAGCTGCTAAAGCCAAACGCAAAGGAAAGGGTAAAGTACCCTTTCATACAGAAGTCAAAAAGGAATCCAAGTGCTTCTTTGTAAAAGGAAAGGGCATATAAAGAAGGATTGCCTCAAATTCAAGGCTTGGATTAATAAGAAAGGTACTCTAACCTCATTTGTATGTTATGAATCCAATATGGTTTTCTGTCATAACACATGGTGGCTTGATTCTAGTTCTATAATCCATGTTTCAAATACCTTGCAGGATTTTCTAAATCAAAGGAAACTATTGGGAAGTGAACAAAACATCTATTCAGAAAACAAGATGGGTTCACGTATGGAAACGATTGGGACGTGCAGACTTATTTTAGAGTTGATTTTATTTTAGATTTGGAAAAGACTTTTTATATTCCAAGTTTCTCTAGAAATTTGATCTCAGTGTCAAGACTTGTACTCTTAGGATTTCTTTAATTTTAATAAAAGCTTTGTTGATTTATTTTATAAATCTAAGCTTATTAGAATGGTACATTGTCTAACAATATTTTTCAAATCAATTTAAAAAATAATACCTCTTACAATGTGATGCATGCCCAAACTAACGCATGTATGAAAAGATGTGTTGAATGAGAATTTCTCTATTTTGTGGCATCGAAG
The DNA here is from genome assembly GCA_900491605.1 of Calamus simplicifolius. Taxonomy (NCBI): domain Eukaryota; kingdom Viridiplantae; phylum Streptophyta; class Magnoliopsida; order Arecales; family Arecaceae; genus Calamus; species Calamus simplicifolius. The sequence continues at coordinate 142,946 of UESW01002354.1, read as the reverse complement.
ATTAAGCCACGTCTCCATTGAGAGAATTTAAAGATTAGTAAAATATAAAGTACTTGATACTCTTGATTTTACTGATTTTGATACTTATATGGACTACATAAAGGGAAAGCAAACCAACAAGTCTAAGAAAGATGCCAAGAGGAGTTCAGAAATATTAGAGATCATACATACAGATATCTGTAGTCCAGATATGGACCCGTATGGTCAGAGATACTTCATCTCATTTATTGATGACTATTCACGATATATGTATCTCTACTTGCTTCATAATAAGAATGAAGCATTAGATGCCTTTAAGGTGCTCAAGGCAGAAGTAGAGAAATAATGCGGCAAACAAATTAAGATCGTAAAATCAAATAGAGGTGGAGAATATTATGATAGATACAATGAGGATGGATAAGCACCTGTCTGTTTGCTCGTTTTCTTAAAGAAAATGAAATTGTTGCATAATACACCATGCCAGGGTCTCCAAACCAAAATGGTGTAGCTGAAAGAAGGGACCGAACACTATTGGACAAGGTAAGGAGCATAATTGGCAGCCCCAAGCTACTAAATCCTTGTGGACTGAAGCTCTTAAAATGGTCGCATATATATTAAACCAAGTTCCAACCAAGGCTGTTTCCAAAACGCCATTTGAGTTATTTAAAAGTTGAAAATTAAGTTTGCATCGACATATACATGTTTGGGGATGCTCACCTAAAGTAAGAGTTTATAATTCATAAAAAAGAAACTAAACCCAAGGACTATTAGTGGATATTTTATTGGATATGCTGAGAAGTCCAAGGATTATAGATTTTATTGTCCATCTTATACCACTAGGATTGTGGAATCAAGAAATGCAATTTTTTTTAAAATGACTTGATCAGTGGGAGTGATCAATCTCAGTATTTGGCTTTTTCTGAAAAAGAACATTTAGATATTTTAACTTTCACTTTAAGTGAGAGATTGGTTGTCATTCATAGCACCCCTCAAGCTCAAATAAGTGATGGACAACTAGTCATTGAGATTCCACAAGTTACTAATGATAATCTAGAAGATCGTGTTGTTCAACAATAATTAGTTATGCAAGATGCTCTCAGAAGGTCATTGACACAACATTAAGAAGATCAACTAGAATAAAGAAATCAGCCATTCCTAGTGATTATATTGTGTGCTGGCCCAGATGGCAACCCAAGAGGAGGGGTGAATTGGGTTCTTTAAAAAATTTAACACTTTGAAAATAATTGCTTGAAGTGCATGTGCACAAGTGGAATGAATTAATGAAAGCACGACAAACACAAAGATTTATAGTGGTTCGGTGTTAGCCACAACTACGTCCACTCCCAAGCAACTCTTGGGTCCACACTATAATCCCCTGATTATAGTTGAGTTGTTTTATAAGCTCACAACTCTAATTTGTTGTTTTACACAGGGTCACAATGAACCCAGTCGGTTTTCATAGGTTCACCAGCACAAAACCTTAACCCAAGCTAAACTAGCTTGTTCCCGAGGTAAACTACCTCAACTAATTTAATCTCCGATTGAATTAGACAATAAAATCTAAATAATGTTTACAACAATGTAAAGTTCCTTAAACTGAGCAAATATGCAATGTAAAAAAACAAGATTAGAAAAGCCTGTTTGAAGCGATTTGAGGTTGAGCTTTTCTTCTTTTCTTCTTTTCCTCTTCTCTTTTGAATGGATGAGCAATGATTGAACTTTGAATCTTGAACACAGCTGTTGAAGAGAATATTGAGGAATAGGGCTTTTGCTCTTCTTCTTTTCTCCTTTGAAATCCTTCGATTTTTGAACTTTTAGGGCTTGGGATTCTCTTGAATCTCTCTTGGATTGATAGGCTTTGACTCAGAGATTTCTCTTTAAATATCTCTCGATTTTTTCATTATTTTCTCTCTTTTTCTCCTCTATTTTTTGAACAGACGAATCCCTCTTTATATAGAGTCTTAATCCAGGATTAGGTGAGAAAATAGTCATTACAAAGTACCTTGGATGATTCTCCACGCAAAGAAATGTATCTGTTGAAGATTAGGTGGAAAAATATATCTGTTAGAGCTGATCTGGCACTTTTGAAAATCATCCTTGATAGGTTGGAGTTGGCTCCAACTTTTCATGTGTCGGCTCCAGATCGTGTTTCCATAAATAGCAAAAAATAATTCAACGTAGAGTCGGCTCCGACTTTGCAAAGTGTCGACTCCCTGCTGACTGGAGTCGGCTCCCGATTTCTGATGTGTCAGCTCTAAGATTTGCTCCAAAAACATAGTCTCTGTAACTCAGGTTAGAGTCGGCTCCCGAAATCCATGTGTCGGCTCCGAAACTTTAGGTGTCATCTCTGAAATTCTAGGTGTTGACTCTGAACCGTGCCAAAATATAGAACTGTTCTGATACGCTCTGGAGTCGGCTCGAGACTGTTAGGTGTCGGCTCCAAGTTCTGAACTTAGATAAATTCCATTGAAATTTGATTCAAAACTGATTTCTAAGTATCATTTGGATAAATAACCAATCTTAATTCCTGAAACACTCATCAAATCTATCAGAAACACAATGAATATACTCATGGTTTATGTTAATATCAAAATCAATAATTGGGTAAATAATTTCTCAATAATTTCCCCAACATTGTGTATCTACAGGAATCTGACTATAACATTGGAGCCGAAAATAATCTTGAAACATTTTCATAAGCCATGAGTTCTAAGGAATCAAACTTATGGTATAATGCCATGAAGAACGAGATGGAATCTATGGCATCTAATCGAGTCTAGGATCTTGTTGAGTTGCCTGATGGTGTAAAAGCCATTGGATGTAAATGGGTCTTTAAAACAAAGAAAGACTCACAAGACAACATTGAGAGATATAAAGCAAGGCTCGTTGCCAAAGGGTTCACTCATAGAAAAGGAATCGACTACATAGAGATATTTTCTCCTATATCCAAAAAAGATTCTCTTTGAATAATTTTGACATTGGTAGCTCATTTTGATTTTGAGTTACATCAAATGTATAAAAACTGCATTCCTTAATGAAGATATAGAGGAAGAAGTTTATATGAAATAGTTTGAAGGATTTTCTCTAGTGATAGTGAGCATTTGGTTTGCAAGCTTAAGAAATTCATATATGGATTGAAACAAGCCTCACGTCAATGTTATTTAAAATTTCATGATATGATCTTTTCCTTTGGTTTTGAAGAGTACATCATAGATCAATGTATATACCAGAAGGTTAGTTGGAACAAAATTTGCTTCTTAGTCCTATATGTGGATGACATTCTACTTACAACTAATGATAAAGGATTGCTACATGAGATAAAACAATTTCTCCCTAAGAATTTTGATATGAAAAAGATGAGTGAGGCATCTTATGTCATTGGCATTAAGATCCATATGGAAAGATCTCGAGACATTTTAGGATTGTATCAAGAACTTATATCAATAAAGTCTTGGAGAGATTTTGAATGAAAGATTGTTCACCAAGTATTGCACCAATAGTGAAGGGTGATAAGTTCACTTTGAACCAGTGCCCTAAAAATGAACTTAAACGGAAACAGATGCACAACATTTATATGCTTCAGCTGTTAAAAACCTAATGTATGCTTAGGTTTGCATAAGACCTGATATTGCATTTGTAGTAGGAATGTTGGAAAGATATCAGAGTAATTCAGGTTTAGATCACTAGAGAGCTTCTAAAAAGATCATAAGGTACATAGCAGACTTGGCTGCTACCTCTACTATTGAAGTAGAGTTCATTGCTTGAATAGAGGCTACATCGCACGGTATATGGTTGAAAGTTTTATCTCAGTGCTTAGAATTGTTCATTCTATTGCTAGGCCAATTAAATTATGCTGTGACAATTCAACTGCTGTATTTTTAGCTAAAAACCACAAGAGTGGAAGTCAAAGTAAACATATCAACATTAAGTATTTAGCCATAAGAGAATGTGTTAAAAAAAAAAGTGGTCATAAAACATGTTAGCACTGAATTGATGATAGTCGATCCTTTGACTAAAGACATGCCAATTAAGAATTTTAAAGATCATATGGTATGAATGAGAGTTGGTCCCATGATATAATTTAGTTGCATGGACAACTACTTGTACAAGAAAACTATTATTTCAGTTATTTGTTTATTTCTCATTCGGGTATACACATTATTTGACTTTCGAGAAATAATAAAATTTTCTTTTGAACTATGAATAAACATAAGGTTTATTCATTAAGTTATGTTGTCACATTTGGAATAGTGGTAAAGGAATTGAATGCATTGTAATACATGGAAGATAATACTCAATTATAAAGGACCTATCGCCATGATTCATGTATTTGGTTTCTTTTTCAGCATTGAAGATTGTAGATTAAAATAAAATATATGGATTAAGTGGGAGAATGTAGTATCCCGTTGGTGATGGTCCTATTTTATTTTAATTTGGTAACCACTTACAATATATCTCGAGATAACTTCAACAATATCCATTCACTAATCAATTAAGTGATAACTATATCTCTTTGAAAATTTAAAATGCCTATTTTAATGGGACTAGACGGTGGAAAGGAGTTAAGAAAGTCTCTATAAATAGAGATTCCTTCTAAGGTTTTGATATCACATCATACGTGAGAAAACTATACAGAAGCAGAGAGATATTAGGTCCCTAATCAAGAGCAAATCCTGAGGGTATACACCATCGTTGTGCGATTGCTCGTTGATTTGAATCACTCAACTCAATCAAAATTTAGATCCCCAAGAGGTAGATTACAAACAAATTCAATGGCTGAATGTAATACATTAATCTTGTTATTATTTCATGAATTAATCTATACAATATTTCTATGTAGATTTTTAATAGATCTCTCTAACAAAATGATCATATTAGGCTAGTTATGTTATATGAAACAAATTGTTAGGCAATACTGAGACAACATATGAATAAGTTAAATGTAATAGAAATGCACATGTTAAGATAGATATGTTGTAAAACTTTAAAAGATGGAATTAAAAATAAACATATACGAGAAATAATAGGAGTAGCTCCAATTAAAGATAAAATGAGAGAAAATCGATTACGGTGGTTTGGACATATACAATGAAGACCTTTAAATGCTCTAGTTAGAAAGAGGGATCTTTTAACAGTTCATGGTAATGATAGAAATAGAGATAAACCAAAACTAATATGAAAATAAATAATTAAGAAAAATAATTATTTATAATTTGAGTGTCAACTTAGTCCTGAATAGAGCAGAGTGGAGGAAGCAAATTTATGTAGCCGACCCCATGTAGTTGGAAAAAGGCTTAGATGGGTTGAGTTGAGTTTAGTTATAAATGATCATAGGATCACTTTTCACAGCAAACATTTTAAAGTGAAATGAAATCTCTTTTATTTATACTAGAAAAGAATTATAACTCTTATACAATCTAGTCATTCAAATATATAGTATCTTAATTTTAACTATAGTGCAAATAAAAGTCACATAATATATCTATGTGTGTGTATAAGGCAGACTTATCTACATTCAATATAGCTAAGTCTAAATTTAGTCATTCCTTTAATCCTTGAATCCACACAATTTATAGATTTCAAAGATAAAAAAAGTGAAAAAGTTAGAGTAGTTTTAGGATCTATGTGAATCCAAGAATATAAAAAGTGATCGAATCCTAAACTTGACTATATTAAAATATAGCCAAGTTTACCTATTATATATAAGTAAACTTGGCTACATTTCAATGTAGTCAAGTTTAAATCCGGTTACTTCTTCATTTTTATATTTGCATAGTTCACAAACCTAAAGATGAAAAAGATGGAGTAGCTTTAGGATCCATGTAAATTCAAGGATGAAGAAGGTGATGAGATCCAAACTTGACTGCATACATACTGATGAGGGATAAAATCGTTATTGCATCGATGACCGCACACATCGATGATTGGGTCTAGTCCAATTCTAACGTCCTATCGGCCAGCTGTCAGACCCACTAAGCAGCGAAGCCCGATCGCCCTCAGTGGCGTCAGGTTGTCCCGACTGGTGTGGGCACCAGGATCAAGCAGAGGATTCTTAACCCTCTGTGGATATCTGATTAGTTATGATTCAAGTCTTGAGTTGGAAAATAAAGTTTAGTTTATTTTGAGTCCGTCCAGTTCATTTTATTCTAAATTGAGTCCTATCCAGTTCAGTTTATTTTAATGTGAGTCCTGTAGTAAGTTCATCAGCTTACAAGAGGAGACATCAGTATTGGAGCAGAAGACAAGGCCATCACAGTCAGACAGAGCAGCTGCTAAATTCAAGTTGGTGCCACACCTACTTCAAGCAGCCCACATGCCACCTAGCAGAGCAAGCAACCTTCCGATCTGGATGATCATTTTTCTCATCTGGATGCAGATTTCATGCCAAATTAAGCTGCCGCTGATTGCATCTCAATCATATCTAGAAGATCACCTGCCTCATCTGGATGCCACAGATTTCATGCCGAATCCAGCTGCCGCTGATTGCATCTAGAAGATCACCTTCCTCATCTGGACGCTGCAGATTTCATGCCAAATTTGATTAGGGGCCTTTTTTTTTTTTTCTCTTTCCATATCTGTATTTTCTTGGGCCCCAAGTCTCTTGCTCTATAAAAGAGACCCTCTTGTATGAATGATGTATCTTTTATTATTAATCAATCAATCCAAGTTTTGAGTTATTGTGATTTTTGTTAATTGGTTCTCTGGTGCTCTTGTTTCCCTCCTCCTGCGCGTGCCAACATCCCAAGTCTCCAGAGAAACCCTGGCCGCCACCTTTGTCTTCCAATAGTGGACGCCCAAGAGCCCTTGGCCGGCCTCCCTTTTCTCTACTCCTTCCTTGTCTCTTTGCCTCTATTCTAAATTTTCTCTATTATTCTTTAACCCTTGTATGGTGATCTTGCAGATCCCTCAGTAGCCACGAATCCAGGATTCAAGGTGATCGTCATCCAGGTCAGCGGATACTTGGCCGCAGATCCGTGGGCTCAAGGCTTGGTCATCTAGGGCGCATCCGCCAGGCAGAGCAACCCCTTCAACACTTTGATCTTCCCCCTCTTGCCAGGTACACCCCTCTAATCTACTAGTAACTTTATTGTAGGAGAGCAAGCCCTACCGGGCTTCTTAGCCTCGGCGGTCCTTCTTCCTTATTTTTTAGGAACTGTTTCGCGTGCGGATTTACTGTGAATTTTTCTGAATCCCTCTTAGGCTATTACTTTGGAGAATAATCAACTGCAATTATTAATCATTAAAAAAAAAAAATTACTTGCATGCGAATCGGTCCTGCATCAGTTTGGTATCAGAGCATAGTTAGGGCTTAATTTTAATTCACGTTATTATCAGTATATCATCTGTTAATTGAATTGTTTCTGCCTGCATACATCAGAAAATTACAAAATTTATTTCTCTAGATTCATTATAATTTAAAGTATTTTTTTTATTTTTTAAGAATTTAATTCGATCTGTGAAAAAAAATTCTGAGATTTATTGCTATTTATAGATTTCTGGATTAGGGTTTGTGTTTTACATGTCATTCATCTGCATTAAATTACTCTTAAGGGCTTTCATTGATGTCAGATAAGGGAGGGATTGAGACCCCTTCCTTGGCCCAAAACAACCACCCGTGCATTCCGATCCCAAGCCTCTAATCTAAAACTGAGTAGCAACTTAATTGACATTTGCCCTAGAGGGCTAGGGACACCAACAGTCGGTTTAGTGTACTGGAGGAGACTAGTACAAATCAATCTGGCGTGTGCTCTGAAATTGGTGTCTAGAAGGGAGGTCAAATGTCAAACGACTTAAGCGGAGTGTTGGGGTTATTCTAATTAGGCACCTGCAATTTGCGGGATGAGCCTCCCCCCTTCCACCTGTCCCAACTGGCCAATTGAAGAGTTACTGTTAGATTGGCTTGCATTAAGCCAAATCCTTTACTCTGGATGACTAGGTCTAGCATACCGTAGTCCGAGTCAGTCTGAGTCTTGTATGCTTGATTGTGCTTGCATGTGCACTAGATCAGGAGCATCTTTTCGCCCATCACCACCTCCATTACAGGCTGAACCCATGGCTAATCAAAGCATTGATGATCACTTAAGGATCATCACTGAACAACTAGCCCAAATGAACCAAGACATCAAGCAATCTGAGGCTAGATTAGGGTCCAGGTTCGATCAAGTCGAAACTAGGTTGGGCATCCTAGAAGAAGCCGTGAGCCCCACACTGAGTCTGATCATGAGACCCCACCTCATCCTAGGAGAGCCCAACAGCCTGACCTCTACATAAGGCCAAACCCTAGGAGACCACTTCGACCTGATCCAGTCCTAGATGTCCTCCCTAGGAGACCCAATCATGAGGCAGTAGACCAAGAAGAAAGAGCCCTTAGAAGTGTCAGACTTGAAGCACCTACTTTCGATGGCTCTATGGACCCTAAGGACTACCTAGATTGGGAGGAAGGGATGGACCAGTACTTTGACTGGTACGACATGTCTGAAGAGCGTAAGTTTAAGTTTGCCAAGCTCAAGTTAGTACGACAGGCTAGGTTATACTGGGCCACTTTAGAGCGAAGGCAATTATTAGAGGGAAGAGACCCCATAGTCACCTGGCACGCCATGAAGGCTAGACTTAGGTCCAATTATGTCCCCACATCGTATGAACAGAGCCTATTGGACCAGTGGCAGGGATTAATTCAGGGTAGTAAAACTGTGAATGAATACATTGCTACATTCCAAGAGTATACCATGAGGTGTAATATCGTTCAGTCTGAGGAAGTCACCCTATCCAAGTTTAGGTATGGCCTGAGAGCAGATATTCAAAGAGAACTCTACCTAAGAAGGGTACACGATTTAGAAGAAGCTTACCAAGTTGCTAGGGATTATGAACGTTTTCAGAGAGGGCCACCCTATCGTAGATCAGAGGCTACCAAGAGCCCTAGCCCATATCCAGGATCTAGCCAGGCCTATCCTAGTCCCAGACCTACCCAGTACTCAGACCCCCGCCAGACTTTCCCGAGTCGACCCAACACTAGCCGACCCAGTACAAGCCAAACTGAGTTGAGTCGACCCCAGAATAGTACCCCTATACCCCAGAGAGAGGATAAGGGCAAATCTGTAGAGGTCCAAAGAAATTCAACCCCCAGATCAAATGCTTTAGATGCAACAAACCGGGACATATGATCAGCCAGTGCCCAGTCAGATCCCTTCATATAGATGAGTTACCTGAGACTGAATCCGAGTCCCTAGTTGAGCCTGAGGGAGAGGTCTATGAGGCTGATACCCATCTGATAGATGAGTACGATGGAGAGGAGGAAACATTTGAGTCTGAAGACCTACTAGGAGTGGTTAGATGTATCTTGACCCAGACTCAAACTAAGGACCAGGAAGATTGGCGTAGGACTAACATCCTACAGACTTTTGTTAAGATAGGGGATAAGGTGCTCAAGATCATAGTGGATAGCGGGAGTTGTGTCAATGCCGTCTCTACCAATACAGTTAAGTCATTAGGATTGACCACAGTTCCCCATCCTAGTCCCTATAAGGTCTCGTGGGTAGATTCCACCTCTATCCAATCAAGTCCAGATGCCAAATACTAATCAAATTGCAAAATTATGAGGAAAAGGTCTGGTGCGATGTAATTCCTATGGGTGTTAGTAGTATTATATTAGGTCGACCTTGGCTTTACGATCACGATGCCACCTTGTTTGGTCGATCCAACATCTGCTCTTTTAAACACAATGGGAACAAGTATGTGATACATCCAACTCCACCTAGGGACCCAATCAAGAAAGGATCTAGCAACCTTAAGGATAGCAAGCCAAGAGTTAATCTGATTAAAGCTAAGGAATTAGAAAAGGACATCACTGAGGGTAATCCTGTTTGGATTTTGACCACTAAAGAGATCTATGAATCAGTCCAAAAGGAACAACCCCCAGAAGTAATTGAGATCCTAGAGGAGTTTAAGGATGTCTTTCCTGAAGAATTGCCTGATCAGTTACCATCCCTGAGAAACATCCAACATGCCATTGACCTGATCCTAGGATCCACCCTTCCAAACCTTCCCCATTATAGGATGAACCCCACTGAGCATCAAGAACTACAAAAACAAGTGGAAGAATTACTTAGGAAAGGTTTCATTAGGGAGAGCTTAAGTCCTTGTGCAGTTCCTGCACTATTAACCCCTAAGAAGGATGGTACCTGGAGAATGTGCATGGACAGTAGGGCCATCAACAAAATCACTATCAAGTATAGGTTCCCTATCCCAGACTAGATGACATGTTGGACATGATGGCGGGTGCCACTATCTTTTCCAAAATAGACCTTAAGAGTGGCTACCATCAAGTTAGAATTAGACCAGGGATGAGTGGAAGACTGCATTTAAGAGATGGTCTGTTTGAGTGGGTCGTGATGCCTTTTGGGCTGTCAAATGCACCTAGCACATTCATGAGAATCATGACCCAGGTCCTGAAAGAGTACACGAGAAAATTCTTAGTGGTCTATTTTGATGATATATTAATTTATAGCAAGACCAAAGAGGACCATCTTAACCATCTCAGATTAATCTGTCAGACCCTTAGAGAGAATAGCCTATATGCAAACCTTAAGAAGTGTGATTTCATGACGCATAGGGTTATCTTTCTAGGTTTTGTGGTAACCCCAGAAGGTGTTTCAGCGGATCCTGAAAAGGTTAGGTCGGTCGTAGAGTGGCCGGTACCCATGAACGTCCACGATGTCCATAGCTTCCATGGCCTAGCAACCTTTTACAGGAGATTCATTAGGGGATTTAGCACCATCGTCGCACCCATCACTGATTGTATTAGGAAGGGTAATTTTGAGTGGACTAAGTCAGCTAATAAGGCCTTCCTAGAGCTTAAGGATAGGATGACTCATGCACCCATACTTAGACTTCCAGACTTTTCTAAGGTGTTTGAGGTTGCGTGCGACGCGTCGGGAGTAGGCATAGGTGGAGTGTTAAGCCAAGAAAATCACCCCATAGCTTTCTTTAGTGAAAAACTAAATGAAGCTAAACTTAGATATTCCACCTATGATAAGGAATTCTATGCGGTAGTACAAGCCCTTAAGTATTGGAGACATTACATACTACCGCAGGAGTTTATTTTATTTTCTGATCATGAGGCACTCCGATTTCTGAACTCCCAAAAGAAGCTAAATTCTAGGCACGACAAATGGGTTGAATACATTTAGGCATACACTTTTGTCCTGAAACACCATGCCGGTATAGAAAATAAGGTAGCAGATGCCCTAAGCCGTAAGTCTTTGTTGTTGAGTACTGTTAGCACCAAGTTATAGGATTCGACCAGATAAAAGATGAGTATGAGACCTGTCATGACTTTGGTAAAATTTATAAGATCCTTCAGCTAGGGCCATCCAGTACCAGTGGAGATTATACCATCCAGGATGGTTACCTTTTTAGGGCAATAACTTTGTATCCCTAGGACGTCACTTAGAGAATTCCTAGTTGGGAAACGCATGCTGGGGGATTAGCTAGTCATTTTGGAAGAGATAAAACTATTCTAGCGATAGAGGACCAATTTTACTGGCTAGGATTAAAAAGGCTCGTTGCCCTGATAATAGCCCGATGTCGAACTTGTGCCATTGCAAAACAGCAGAAGCAGAACACCGGTCTATATACTCCTTTGCCAGTGCCTAATCATCCTTGGCAAGACCTCAGTATGGACTTCATTCTAGGATTACCTAAAACCCAGAAGAAGCACGACTCCATCTTTGTAGTGGTCGATAGGTTCTCTAAGATGGCTCATTTCATCCCTTGTTCGCAAACCTTTGATGTCTAGGGTAGCTCGACTTTTCTTAGACAGCGTGGTCAAGCTCCATGGCCTTCCTAAGGCCATTATTTCTGATAGGGATGTTAGGTTCACCAACTACTTTGGGAAAACACTATGGCATCTGTTAGGAACCAAACTTAATTTTTTCACAGCCTTTCACCCCCAAACGGATGGGCAAATTGAAGTGGTGAACCATAGTCTAGGAAACCTTCTTAGGTGCCTTGTAGGTGTTCCTAGGGATGTGTGATTTATTACTGCCTCGTGCAGAGTTCGCCTACAATAGCTCAGTGAACAGGTCTACGGGCAAGAGTCCATTTGAGATAGTCCATGGGTACAAGCCTAATCATCCACTTGATCTAATTCCTTTATCCCTCCACGCACGAGTCTCAGAGTCCGCACAAGCATTTGCACAACATATCAAAGACTTACATAAGGACATTAGCCAGAAAATAAATCTAAGTAATGAAACTTATAAAAGACTGGCTAACTCCCGAAGAAGAGCCAAAGAGTTTGATGTAGGGGATTATGTCATGGTTAGGCTTAGGCCTAAATGGTTCCCACCAGGTACCGTTAAGAAACTTCATGCTCGCGGAGCTGGTCCCTTTAAAATAATAGAGAAGTGGACCCAATGCCTATGTGCTAGATCTGCCCTTGGATTGGGGCATTAGCTTTACCTTCAATATTGCAGACCTAGTAGAATATAGGGAACCGACAGCGATTCCTAGTGAGTATTTTGGACCTAACCCTCCTTTCATGAGCGAACCTACCTAAGAGTGTCCACCACCAATTTTACCTAAGCGAAGAGAGCGGATCAAGCGTATCCTAGACGATCAAGCCATTACGACCAGGAACCACATTTATCAATGCTACCTGGTCTGATGGTAGGGTCACCCTAAATCTGACGATTCATGGATTACTCGAGAGGACTTGCAATACCTCGACCCAGACCTACTAGAGAGATACCAGAGCCAGAATGATCCATACTCGATAGGGTCGAGTTCTTCCCACCTCGGGAGAATTGGTGCGGGCACCAGGATCAAGCAGAGGATTCTTAACCCTCTGTGGATATCTGATTAGTTATGATTCAAGTCTTGAGTTGGGAAATAAATTTTAGTTTATTTTGAGTCCCGTCTAGTTCATTTTATTCTAAATTGAGTCCTATCCTGTTCAGTTTATTTTAATGTGAGTCCTATAGTAAGTTCATCAGCTTAAAAGAGGAGACATCAGTATTGGAGCAGAAGACAAGGCCATCACAATCAGACAGAGCAGCTACTAAATTCAAGTTGGTGCCACACCTACTTCAAGCAGCCCACATGCCATCTAGTAGAGCAAGCAACCTTTTCGATTTGGATGATCATTTTTCTCATATGGCCGATGCAGATTTCATGCCAAATTAAGCTACTACTGATTGCATCTCAATCATATCTAGAAGATCACCTGCCTCATCTGGACACCACAGATTTCATGCCGAATCTAGCTTCTGCTGATTGCATCTAGAAGATCACCTTCCTCATCTGGACGCTGCAGATTTCATGTCAAATTTAATTAGGGCACCTTTTTTTCTTTTCTCTCTTTTCATATCTGTATTTTCTTGGGCCCCAAGTCTTTTGCTCTATAAAAGAGACCCTTTTGTATGAATGATGTATCTTTTATTATTAATCAATCAATCCAAGTTTTGAGTTATTATAATTTTTGTTAATCGGTTATCTGGTGCTCTTATTTCCCTCCTCCTGCGCGTGCCAACATCCCAAGTCTCCAGGAGAAACCATGGCTGCCACCTTTGTCTTCCAATAGTGGACGCCCAAGAGCCCTTGGCCGGCCTCCCCTTTTCTCTACTCCTTCCTTGTCTCTTTGCCTCTATTCTAAATTTTCTCTATTATTCTTTAACCCTTGTATGGTGATCTTGCAGATCCCTCAGTAGCCACAAATCTAGGATTCAAGGTGATCGTCATCCAGGTCAGCGGATACTTGGCCGTAGATCTATGAGCTCAAGGCTTGGTCATTTAGGGTGCATCCGCCAGGCAGAGCAACCCCTTCAACACTTTGATCTTTTCCCTCTTGTTAGGTACACCCCTCTAATCTGCTAGTAACTTTATTGTAGAAGAGCAAGCTCTACTGGGGCTTCTTAGCCTTGACGGTCCTTCTTCCTTATTTTTTAGGAACTGTTTCGCATGCGGATTTATTGTGAATTTTTTTGAATCCCTCTTATGCTATTACTTTGGAAGAATAATCAACTGCAATTATTAATCATTAAAAAAAAAAAAAAATTACTTGCATGCGAATCGGTCCTGCATCAGTTTGGTATTAGAGCATAGTTAGGGCTTAATTTTAATTCACATTATTATCAGTATATCATCTATTAATTGAATTGTTTCTGCTTGCATACATATCAGAAAATTACGAAATTTATTTCTCTAGATTTATTATAATTTAAAGTATTTTTTGTTAATTTTTAAGAATTTAATTCAATTTGTGAAAAAAAATTCTGAGATTTATTGTTATTTACAGATTTTTGGATTAGGATTTGTGTTTTACATGTCATTCATCTACATTAAATTACTCTTAAAGGCTTTCATTGATGTCAGATAAGAGAGGGATTGAGACCCCTTCCTTGGCCCAAAACATTCACCCGTGCATTCCGATCCCAAGCCTCTAATCTAAAACTGAGTAGCAACTTAATTGATATTTGCCCTAGAGGGCTAGGGACACCAACAGTCGGTTTAGTGTACTGGAGGAGACTAGTACAAATCAATCTGGTGTGTGCTCTGAAATTGGTGTCTAGAAGGGACGTCAAATGTCAAATGACTTAAGCGGAGCATTGGGGTTATTCTAATACCTACAATTTGCGGGACGTGCCTACAAACTCCAAGAGTTGGATGGGAAGGTCCCTACCAAGTGACGGAAGTAATCAGACCCGACACCTATAAACTCCAAGAGTTTGATGGGAAATATATTCCTCGGACATGGAATTTGGATAATCTCCACGCATATCATCAGTAAAAGTATGCTCTTACTAAACTCATTTTGTTCATTGAATTAAACTTAATTCTCAAAGACTCGCAAAATTCTTATAACTCTCCTTGAAAGCTGCAATGAGAAGCAGGTCTTACTATACATTAAATCCTCGGCCGGGCCGAGCGATCTCCGTACCTTGGCCGGGCTAAGTAAAATATATTTGACAAATCTCGGTCGGGTTGAGAGAGCTTCGTACCTTGGCAGAGCCAAGTAAAATATAATCTTGAAGCCTCGGCCAAGCTGAGTGACGGTCTCCGTACCTTGGCAGCGCCAAGTAAAATATAATCTTAAATCCTCGGTCAGGTCGAGCGATCTCCGTACCTTATCCGCGCTAAGTAAAATATATTTGACAAACCTCGATCGGGCCGAGAGAGCTTTGTACCTTGGCAGCGCCAAGTAAAATATAATCTTGAAGCCTCGATCAAGCCGAGTGATGGTCTCCGTACCATTGCAGCGCCAAGTAAAATATAATCTTAAATCCTCGGCCGGGCCGAGCGATCTCTGTACCTAGGCTGTGCCAAGTAAAATATATTTGACAAACCTTGGTCAGGTCGAGAGAGCTTCATACCTTGGCAGCGCCAAGTAAAATATAATCTTGAAGCCTCGGCCAAGCCGAGTGACGGTCTCTGTACCTTGGCGACGCCAAGTAAAATACAATCCTGAAGCCTCGGCCAAGCCGAGTGACGGCCTCCATACCTTGGCAGCGCCAAGTAAAATATATTTGACAAACCTCGGATGGACCGAGAGAGGTTCGTACCTTGGCAGCGCTAAGTAAAATATAATCTTGAAGCCTCGGCCAAGCCGAGTAACGGCCTCTGTACCTTGGCAGTGCCAAGTAAAATATAATCATGAAGCCTCGGCCAAGCCGAATGACGGTCTCCGTACCTTGGCCGTGCCAAGTAAAATATATTTGATAAACCTCAACCGGGCCGAGAGAGCTTCGTACCTTGGTAGCACCACGTAAAATATAATCTTGAAGCCTCGGCCAAGCCGAGTGACGGTCTTCATACCTTGCAGCGCCAAGTAAAATATAATCTTAAATCCTCGGCCGAGTCGAGCGATCTCCGTACCTTGGCCGCGCCAAGTAAAATATATTTGACAAACCTCGGTCGGGTTGAGAGAGCTTCGTACTTTAGTAGCGCCAAGTAAAATATAATCTTGAAGCCTCGGCCAAGCTGAGTGATGGTCTCCGTACCTTGGCAGCGCCAAGTAAAATATAATCTTAAATCCTCGGCCGGGCCAAGTGATCTTTGTACCTTGGCTGCGCCAAGTAAAATATATTTGACAAACCTCGGCCGGGCCGAGAGAGCTTCGTACCTTGGCAGCGCCAAGTAAAATATAATCTTGAAGCCTCGACCAAGCCGAGTGACGGTCTCCATACCTTGGCGGCGCCAAGTAAAATATAATCATGAAGCCTCGGCCAAGCCGAGTAACGGCCTCCGTACCTTGGCAGCGCCAAGTAAAATATAATCTTGAAGCCTCGGCCAAACCGAGTGATATATTTCTGAAGCCTCGGGCAAATCGAGTGATATATTTCTGAAGCCTCGGTCAAACCGAATAATATATTTCTGAAGCCTCGGGCAAACCGAGTGATATATTTCTGAATTATCACCGAAGCCTCGACCAAACCGAGTGATATAGTTCTAAAGCTTTGGCCTGATCAGGTGATTCCTCAAACACTTTGACGCGACTAAGGCGTCCTATCATGCTTCATCAGAGGTAAGTAACCTTCCGCCACTTACCGGCAAAATTACACAAATTCTTTCAATCCCTCGAGTAGGATCGTGCATACATCAAAAGTTCACAGGGCCACCCAGACCTCCCTCTAACCTAAACAGAGGTGAATGCTTCCTCCTCAGAGGACTAAATATCGTAGCAAAAGCGCTGCTGAATTAGTAAACTATGCTACGGCCTAGAAAGCATGATATGAGTAAGAAAACTCCCAGCATGACCATACTGGACAAAGAAATAAATACTCAAAAGAAGGAGTAAGAACTTTCTTTATTGATGAAAAAATTACAACCTCTTGAGAGGCATTACAAGTGCGTCATAGCACATGAAATAAGATAAATAAAAAGCTCGGCTGAGCAGCTTCGGTCGAGAATTCCTCCCTTGAGGACTGCCTGCTCTTTAGCAGCTTCTCCATCACCCCAGCTATCTGGGAAAAACTAGCTTTCAAAAGGGAAGCTCAATCTCTCCGCTCTCAATGAAACAGGCGCCATGAAAGCCCTAACGACTCACAGAAAAGAGAAGGCCTCGAGAGATGGCCTAACACAGTCCGCTCCCTGCCCTTTTTATAGACAAACAAATTGGGAGCAACAATTAAAGAAGGGAGCCCTAGAATTTGAAATGCCCGGGCCGCGTTGCCACGTGGTAGATCAAAATGAGAAGGCGCTTTCCAAAGCACGCCGAATGCGCCTCCCAGGCCATGACGGAAGACGAAGATTTTCTTCTGACCTTGAATCAAGAGCCTTAAATGCATGAAACCGACCACAGTCCTTGAGATATGCGCAGGCCTGGAAAATCCCCTTTCGAAAATGATGCCGTCCAATGGCGATCGAGTGCTTATCGCACACGTTAAAGAGACCCGTGTTGGAAAAAGGTCGATGAGATAAATGCCTTAAGCAGAAACGAGGCGTCCTTAGGCAAAGCGCAAAGTCATTTTATGTGCCTCGACAAAAAATGTACCAACTTTTTGCTTCGGACAAACTGAGCTATCTAACCTCGGCCCTAGCCAAGGTATTTGAGCCATTTTTCGGTCATTTCGCGCTGAACCATTTCGTGCCTCGGCAAACCAAGTCGGCTTACGCGCAACTAACCTCGGCCCCAACCGAGATAAAGTCAGAGTTACATTCCACGGCAAAAACTGAATGATTTTAGGCATCGGCAAAACCAGTTAATCTGGCTTCGATTGAACATAAACTTCGATTCGGAACCCCCAAGGGCTATCCGACCTTGAATCGCATTTCGTTTATGATTCGTTTACCATCAAGGGAACTCCTAGCAAAAAAGGTCGTTCAAAATACAATGACCAAAGCGATAAGGCAAAGCAAAAAGAAATTAAAAGATTTATTCATTGAGTCCCGATCGGATTACAAGTTGAAAAAATAAAAAATACATGAGTAACCCTTAAGAATCAGGGTTCGAATCGGTCCTGGAAACTCCTTTAATAACATCCGAAGGGACTTGACTCGCCTCACCCACCTCGAATGTTGTTGGAAGAGGGACCTTGGGTTCCTCGGCAGTAGGATGAAGGCATTCTTCGATAGCCATGGCCTCTTTGGGACCCAGGATAGCGTCAAGATCGACGTTCGAAATATCCTCATACTCGGCTTCTTCGGCCCCCGGGGTACGAGTATCAAATAGCTCGGCCTCTAGGAAAGATAAATCCAACTCGGGATACACTCGAGAGATCTTAGCCCAAGTTTTCTCGCCAAACCGAATGCATCGGCACAAGCCTCTTTACGCTCCTCAGAAAATTGAATAGATCTTTTGTACTCCTCCACAGCCGAGGTAATCCGGTCGTTAGCGTTGGCTAGCTGGCCTCTGAGTTCAAGGTTCATTTGGCGACTCGCGGTCAACTCCACCCTTAGAGCCTTAAATTGCTCCTGCGCCTCAAGCCCGATTTTGCCCATCTGCAAAACATCAGGTCGTTTGAGTCCATAAACAAAAGAAAAATGCTGGAAGCAAGTAAATGAGAAGACACTATACCTCTTCCTCTCGCCGAGCCATTTTATTGCTCAGCTCATGGACCTTTTCCAGGGCCTTCAATTTGGCCGTTTTATTCTGATAGAGACCATCCTTGAGGTCGTTAATCCGGGATTGTCATTGCCCGCCTTTTCGAATCCCCCAAATAAGATTGTTCTGGAACTCTACTCCCTATATCCGAACTTACACTTCGGACTAGGGAGTGGGGGGCATATGATGAGGGGTAAAATCATCATTGCATGATGACCGCACACATCGACAATTGGGTCCAGTCCAATTCTAATGTCCTGTTAGCCAGCTGTCAGACCCACTAAGCAGCGAAGCTCGATCGCCCTCAGCGGTGTCAAGTCGTCCCGACAACCCGAACCATCTATACCTCAGGAGCCCGAGCCATTTTCATACTTCGGTAACCCGAGCCATCCATACCTCGGTAGCCCGAGCCATTATCATACCTCGGTAACCCGAACCATCCCATGGGTCACAATGACAGCATCCGGACTTGGTAACTCGGCCTTCCCCCCGTTCGCCACCTTTTCTCTCTCCTCCGCATGGAGCCAGCTTCTGTTCGGCCTTGGGCATGTTCCCCTCGGCCTCGTCACTCGGTATCGGCCTCGCCCCGGCATCTTCCAAGTCGGTCTTGCCCCGGCATCATGCACGTCGGCCTCACCCCAGCATCTTCCAAGTCGGCCTCGTCTCGGCATCATCCTGCTTGGCCACGACACCTCGTCCCGGCCTCGAGCTTCCTCCTCGGCTTCGGCCTCGAGCTTTCCACCATGGCCCCGGCCTTGAGCTTTCTACCCCAGCCCCGGCCTCGAGCTTCCTCCTCGGCCCCTGAGCTTTCCTCTTCGGCCCCGGCCTCAGGCTTCGGCCTCGGCCTTGTACGGCCCCAGCCTCGGACGGCCTCGGCCCCTGTCGGCCTCGGCCTCGGACTTCGGAGCCATCCTTACACTTCGGCGGCCTAAGCTGTCTATGCCTCGGTAACCCGAGTAACCTCCTTGCCTCGGCCGGACCGAGGCATTCGAATACCTCTGCGGAATTCGGCGCGGGAAAATTCGAATTCACTATAACTGAATAAGATTTCAAGCGGGGAATCAGACCCAGAAGTGGCCTAGGACCCACAAGAGTGGCCTAGAACCTACGTAATCGCTGAATCTCAAGGCATCAACCAGTTCTCCCAGCCGTCGATCCTCTAACTGACAAAATACGAAACCTACTGACCTTATGACAAACTTGATTCAAATTCGTTCTGAATCCTAACGGCTTTCAGACCTCCCTTCGCGAGACGCCCAAAGAATCAGGTGATTCCCTATAAATGCTGCTGCTCTCTAATTTCTTAGGTACGCAACTATACACACTCTTGAGAGAGAACACCCATCTAGGGGAGCTCTTCTGTGAGAGTCTTCTCCTCACATCTGCTTGCTGTGAATCTCCACTACTTGGGCATCGAAGGGTCCTCCGCAGAGGGCAACCCCCGCAGCACCCACTGCACGCGGACTGTCTTGTAGGTTCCATCCTGAGGTGATGAGACTGGCATCCGGATCAGGAGCCAGAAACATATCCGAGTCGGAGAACAAATTTTTACAGCATATATATATATATATATATATATATATATATATGGTTAAACTATAATTTTAACTCTCAAACTTAGAGTGGTATCTCACGTTAATTGCTGAATTTTAGAAAGCTATAAAATTAATTTCAAACTTTATTTTTTTATTTTTATTTGGTCCTTATCATTAAAATAAGGGAGATGCCGTAAGAAATTTGCTAACTAGATACCCACATGGCCATACTTAGTTTATCTTCCTTCTCTCTTTTTCCCTTTGGCCCTTCACCTCCCCTTCTTTTTCGATCCATCTCACATGTTTTCCCTTTCTCTCTCTCCTTCTTATTTTTCCTTCCCTTAATAATTGTGCCCCCCCTTGCCCCCCTGCGCATTCTTTCTTCTGTCTTTTTCCTTCTTTTGTTTTTCCTTTCCTTCTGCAGCCGCCCCCCATTCCCCTTGCATTCTCTCTCTCTCTCTCTCTCTCTCTCTCTCTCACACACACACACACGTTTTCCCTCGGATCGCTCCCCTCCCGTATGCTTTCTCCCTCTTCTCTCTTTATCTCTTTTTATCTTTTTCGCTCCCCCGCCCCCCACCTCAAACCTCAATGGCCCTTTTTGTTCTCTCCCTTTGCACATTTTCCCTCTTCCCGCTCGGCGGTCCGCCCCTCTCCACAAATGCCACGTAGACGAGTTTTATTACTTTATTTTAACAATAAAAAATAAATAAAATAAAAAATAAAATTAATAATTAATTTTATAATTTTTTGAAGTTTAAAGATTAAAGTAATACATTTCCTAAGTTTAAAAGTAAAAATATATAGTTTAGCGTGTATATATATATGTGTGCGTAAGAGAAAGTAAGTGAAAGAAAGTGAGATTCGCTTCAGTTTAAATTAAGATCAAATTAAAAGTTTTTTTAAATAATTTAATTTAAATTAATCAATAATTTAAATTGATTTTTTTTTTTGCACACCTTCAATAATTTTTTCATGAGATCAATGGCTAACCAAGATGTGCAGTATTTGTTTCTGATGCTTAGACAAGTAATGCAACCTCATGAATGAGGGTACAACATATGATTATGCGTACAAAAATCATTTAAGAGGAAATTGTTTGGTCCTCCACCAAATAATAATAAAGAGGAGGTTTACAAATTTGTAAGTAATACACTATCCTTGATAGAACGGAACGAAACGTCTTACCTTCCAAAAAAATATTACTACACCCAGTTATAAAATTACAACACCCTTGTTATAAAATAATAACACTAATTAAAAAATGTTAAGGCAAAGCTTTATGACATCGTAGAAAGATTTTTGATATTAGCCAAAAATGATTTACGATACCCAGTTGTAAAATTACAACACCGTAGTTATAAAATTGCGACACTCAGAAAGCCAAAAAAAAATTATGACACCCTATTTGTAAAATTGTAACACCCATTTAGAAAACATTAAGACAAAGCTTTATGATATCCCGATCGAAAAAAATTGTAACACCTTAATTGTAAAATTACGACACCGTAGTTATAAATTACGATATCCCTGTAAGATCTCTGATATATATTAAAAAAAAATATTACGATACCCCAGTTATAAAATTACGACATCCATTCAGAAAACATTAAGACAAAGCTTTACGACATTCCGATCGAAAAAAATACAACATTCTAATTGTAAAATTACGACACCATAGTTATAAAATTAGGATATTCCTGTAAGATTTCTGATATAGGTTAAAAAAATATTAAACACCCCAGTTGTAAAATTATGATACCCTAGTTGAAAAGTTATGATATCCATTGAGAAAACATGGGTTGCATCGCATAAATTTCAAATAAAGTTGAATAGATATTAATGCACATCATGTTCAAAAGATCGTATCTTTGCTGTCTTATTCCGTTCTATTGTATTAAGTCATAAAAATGCATGAATATCAATAAAAAGCTATGGTGAGCGATGCACAAAGACTTTTCCCTATTTCTCAACGGCTGTAAGTTACTGATGTGAGGTCCGTCTTCAAGGCCCATGGGCATGACCCAGCAGTGGAACTCAGTGGAACCCGCGCCACCTCTCCGAATACCAAGCCCTTGTGTTTTACTGTACCAGTCGTAGTCTTTCGGTTTTGTGGGTGCCGCAGTCCTCAGCTTGCATTAAATTGTTTGTTAATTGTGATGCATTCTCTATGGCCCATATGTGATCGTTGCCTTTGACTTGTGTCAAGTTTCTCTTCCATCTGTTATCTTTTTTGAATTTCTGTATCTTTTTTAAACTTCTCAGTTAGTGAAAAAATAGAAAGAATCGCTGCTGCAGAGACGCGGCTGAAATTTTTTTTTTTTCGCTTTGTTTTTCGAAGCAGAAAAGTGTGAATTTGATGATGAAAGATTGCAAGTGGATGGCCATGGCGAGATCTTGTATTTTTATTTGTTACGGTGTTAGCCATGATGAACCACTTAAATATTATAATTTAGTAACCCTACGAATCCTCGTCCCTTGTTTAGGAAGAAATTCTTAGAAGATTGGAAGAGAATAAAATAATTTTCAAAACTATAACTTTTCCTAGAAAATGTTTTTTTTTTTTTTTTTTGGTCCCCTATTCATTATGTATGGCTAGAAAAGCATAAATCTTGTAAAACTTTTTTTCTTTTATTTAGCCTTTCAAAATGGAACTAATATTTTTCTTTGATTGATTTTTTAATATTCCTTTGTTGTCGTGCTTCAATCACTTCCAGTTTGCATCTTTTCCTTCATATAGCGTTAAGTCTTTTCGATAACTTTTATTCGAAATTATCATCCTTTAATTTGGATATACTGTGTCTTATCTTCTTGCAGATGGAATATTCTAGAATATCTACTTCCCTGAAAAAAAAAAAAAAAAAAGAAGAAAAAAAAATCAGTCCATTATTAAATTACACGGTAGTAACCTTAAATTGGAGAACCTTTTACTTTTAGAAATGAGTCACAGAGATTTGTATATGGATATGGAACGGATTAAGTTCCCAATCTATGAACGAAAACGATAACTTATGGACCAATATTAGTTCACAAGCTACATGCACGTATAAGTATAATTTACGAACTGTAACAAGATCCCGCGGTGAGGTGCATTCACGCACCATTTATTAACAATTGACTAGAGACCGAAAAGAGCGCGCAACGACAAACGATAACACGACTTCATATTCATAGTAGGTTACTTAAAACCTGCTCCTACGCGGACTGCGAGGACGATTTTGACCGACCCGAAAGTGAGCCGGATCCGACCCGGTAACTCGAGTAGTAAGACTCCGAGCCGGAATCCGAACCATCCGAGCCGGAGAATAGCTCCGACAGGCGGCTCATTACGTCCTCCGGCGAGAACGTCACCACCGCCGAGTCGCCGAGCACCACCCGACACTTCTCGTAGAACACCCGGTAGGCCGGCACGATCATCCCCTGGACCGCCGCCCTCACCTCCTCCCTCATCCCAGCATCCGCCACGACCCACTCCGCCTGTTTTCGGGAAGCCTCCTCCAGGTCCGCGCTGAACGACCGCATCCGCTCCCGCGCCTCCGCCGGCCCCACGTCCCCCGCCGGAATCGCCGCCAACACCTTGCTCCAACCCAGCCGCTCGAAGTTGTAAGTATAGTGCCTAGCCTTCGCCAAGTGCCGTGCCACCCACTCCTCGCCGAGAAAGTGCCTCAGCCGACTCCCCCGAACCTTGTTCACTATGTATTGAAGGTTGTTGGCGAGGAAGAGGTAGGATAGCGACACCTCCCGGTAGAGCTCCGCCTTGCCGTCAAGCTTGCAGAGGAGCACAAGAATTAGCCGTGCGAGCCGGACGGCGACCGGAGACCCGGGGGCCTCCTCGTAGTTCGAGATGGAAGCGGCAGAGGAGGAAGTTGGCGAGGGCGGTGCCGACGCCTGGGACGTGTCGAGGAAAAATTCGGGCATCTGAATAGGGTAGTCGGCGAATATGTCACCAAGGGCGGCGTCGTAGTCAGCAAGCAAGGCGATGTAGTTCATAGAGTAGCGGGTGAGTGGATGAACGCCACCGCCGGTGACCGGCGATTTGGAGGCGTCCTTTTCCATCGTCACCTCGAAGTCGGCGATGATGGCACGGACTGCGTCGGCGAGCTTACCAAGAGAACTCAGCGCCTGAGCTGGAACTGCAGCTGTGGATTCAAAAGAGAAGACGGGCTCGATCTCCGGCCAGAGCTCGGCGATCGCATCGTAGAGATCCATAATCGGCACATCTTCTCCGGCGATCGCTTCGTTTTCGCCACAAATTCAGGAAAGCCGAGAAACTGGACAGCGGCGTCTCTAGCGATATCCGCGAAGCATGCCTCGCGGATGGAGTCCGAGCCGGCAAAGACCTGGTCCAGGAGTATCCGCTCGCCGGAGAAGAGCGTCTTCACGGCGACCCTGGAAGCACCGAGCCAGGTTCGGATTTTTGAGTCGAGTGACTGGAAGTCTAGCTTCTGGATATGGGATTGGCTAAGCTTCTCGAAGCCGAGCCGATAGAGGCTCTCGTCGATGATGGACTTGCGGAGGATGTTGTAGATCCGGACGCATTCCTTGCCGTATCCGACCGAGATCATGGTGCCCGCAATTGCATGGAGGTCAGTCACGGCAACGGTGGTGGCGCGCTCCACCTCGCCGATGGACTCTCCGGCGGCGCCGATTTCATCCTCCGACGAGACGCCGGCATCGTCATCGGCGTCGGAGACACTGGAGCGCGACGACCTGGCCGAAACCGACTCCGGGTCGAGGCAGTCGCGGTTGGCGGAGAGGATCTGGTAGAACTCCTTCTCTAGGCGGCGCATGGCAGCTTGCATCAGCGTCTGTCCACGGACCAGCATGTCTGATCTCGACACTGGGTCATTCCCCTCGTCGGAAGCGAAATCGAGCATGGCGTGCTGGAGGTCGTGGACGGCGATGAGGAAGCGGCGGGCCTCGGCGCGGTCCTCGTAGAAGAGGGAGGTGATTTGGCGAAGGAGGAGGCGTCCGGGTCCCACTTAGTGATCATGGCCTCCACGGCCATCACCTTTTCCTCCATCGCGGTGACCGAGGAGCTCCGCTGCCGAGGAGAAGGTGAATCAGGGGTTGCATGATGGTGATGATGATGAAAGGAAGGGAAGGAGTAGGAGTGGAGGAGGCTTCTGATCCCTCTTCCCGGCATCCTCGATCGATCGGTAGCCAATGGAAGAAGCAAATTATTATAAGCAGTCACTCGAGAGAGAGAGAGAGAGATGGGCAGGCTCCTCCGGCTCCAAATGAAAAACGCTGCACGCATATATATAAAGGAAGAGACACTGCCTAACGGGGCCGAGAGCCCTCTCGGACTCACACGTGTGGGAGCTGTGAGCCGCAGACGCAGTAACTCGACACGTGTCACCTAGATAAATTTCCAACCGAGTTCCCGTGGCTCTGGAGAGAGTGGGTTGGTGAAGGCCTGTTGACTTGGGGTGGGGTCATGAGGTGAACGGCAAAGAACGAGTCTAATATTTATAAAATAAGTGTTTCATGGAGTGCGTATCCGGGGAGGGAGGGGTGGCGGCGAAGAATGGTCGGAGCGAGTGACTCGACGAGAAGATTTGCAGTGGTGACCGGGATTTCTCCGAGGAAGTCAATGGAAGAAATGGTTGGCGGAGGGGGGGAGGAGAGGAAGAAAGGTAGACGGAATGATATATATATATATATATATAACGTATGCCGGCCAGCAGGCACAAGCCCTGTGGAAGGAGGACCACAGGTTAAGCTTGGAATCATCGCCTCGCATTCATGTGGTTCTGTTTCGCTCGTTGTCGTTGCTTCTGAAGACAAAATTGGGTAAAATGACAGGCAACTGGAGCGCACATCGACTGGCTTGGATTGCGAATACGAATAGAGACTATGCAGGATTATGAGCAGGCCTGATGCAACAATGAATCAGTGACCATGTATGTGGCTGGCTTCAATCAGAAGGGCACATTTAATTTGGGAGAATAGTTTTTTTTTTAAAAATATTTTTATAAAAATAAAAAATATTTATATTTAAAATGAAAAAATAATTTAAAAATATTTAAATTGAAAGAAAATTGAAAACAGTTCAAAGAGTTTTCACTGTTTTCTGTATATCGAAAGAAAGAAAGAAAAAAAAAAAAAAAATATAAAACCTAATTTATGTCACTTTTATTTTTTATTTTTAAATAAAAACATAAGATTTATCTAAAAGAATATGTTTAATTACACTATTTTTATTTTTTATTTTTAAAAACAACTTTTAGAAAAATAATAATATAATATAATATACTATATATGATATTGTTAATACAATTAATATGTAATTTATATATAATGTATATATATTATAATATAATGTTAAAATATAATATTGATTTTTTACTTTTCTTTTGGAAGATATTATTTATAATAAAATAAAAATATTTTTCATTTTTACTTATAAAACGTATTTTCTATGAAAAAATAAAAATTATTTTTAAAAAATAAAAATAAAAAACATTCTTAAAAATTATTCATAGACTAAACCCTTTTCCTTTTTTTTTTAATAAAAAATATTTTTATGAGGCTGAGAAACTTGATTATTTGGCATATATGCACGCCAAGTATCCCAAGATGCATAGATATTTACATTTTATGGGCTAGATTGCATCTCATCTCTCGAGAAAAGTAGAATCGAGTTAACCTTGCGAACTACCTTGCACGTCCCCGTCCTTTCAGCAATGTGAAAGGGTGGGAATGAGGAGTCATGCAATATGAAAGAGGGGCTCGGCCATCACTCTTTTGATGGCATGGCACGCTACCATTGAACTAAATCACTGGGACCACGCTAAAATTGATGTGATATAACTTTAATAAATTAGAGGGTGATATGACAATCAGGTCGCTACTGGTTTTCTTTCTAACAGGAAAAAAGTTTTAATTAGAAAGAAAGCTTCAATTACGAAGAATTAATTCTAATCAAAACGCCTTCTCAACTAGGAAAAATCTCATTGAAACTGATGTGAGATAAAATTATTACCGTGATAAATGAATAGACATAAAAGTCGATAAAGCTTGCTTCTAAGATCTGATCCGCTAACTACAATAATCAGAGAAGGTTTCTTCCTTATTAAAAAAAAAAAGATAAGCAGCGTCACCCATAGTCTTCAAATCTCGATAGGATTGAGCTATCTCATCGAGCTATCTTCGTACCTCGACAATGCCGAGCTATCTCTGAACCTCGATAGGGTCGAGCCATCTCCATACCTCTACAGGATCGATCCTCATCCCTTCAACATAAGCGTAATTACTACTTTAAACTATGCCAAATATCTCGAAGGATGAACCATCCCGATCGCAAGGATTTCGGAGTAGGTCTCCCAAAATAAAACGGAAGCCAAATATAGTACACCTTTCATGATCAACGGGATTTCAAATTTTTGAGAAGGTGTTCATCAGCCTCCTCAACCATCAATCATCATAACTGACGGATTTCAATCGTATCGGCTTCCAACTTCCTAAAACGCGTCCGAAAAATCAGGTAACTTCTTACCTTCTCAGCAACGCTCAAATACCAAGTCCCAAGGCTCCTCAGGTACACTCTCGAAGGCAATTTTAAGCCTTCAAAAATGAAGCAGAGGCTATTGCTCTTTAGAAATCTTTTCTAGAGCATCCTTCTGCAACAACCTTTTCCCCCTTATCTGTTTACCGAGAGTATCCACTGACTTGGGCGTAAGAGGATCTTTTATAGGGACCATCCCTATGATTTCTGTGTGAGGACTATCGTGTAGGTCCATCTGGATGGGAGACCGCCACCCGAATCTTGACGCGCACCTTCTTTGAGTCGGAGAACGGAATTCAGCAGCAACTGATTGGCACTAGAGAAAGGGCCCCAAGTCCCTCTGAAAATTTGAAACCAAGGAGAAAAGGTTCAAGCAAGATGGATGAACGCTAAATGGTCAATTGCAAGAGAGGAGCCGCTAATGCTCTAGAACGCTTCCTAGAGGCCTGACCCCACAAGTAATATGGCGCCCCCATAGTCGCCACAATCAGATGCTTCACCGCCAACTGCAGCTCCGATCACCCAAGACAAGTTTGGCATACTGGTCCAGCAAGTTCAAGCCCTAGCACAACTAGTGCAAAGGCTTCATGGAGTTCCTTTCCCTGCTACGCCCACTCAGTAGCTTTCCAATGGAACAGCTACTCTGGTCCCACCGATGGCTCCTCCGCCCAATCCACTGGAGGCCACGAGCCTCCCATGATAACCCGGCCGCGAGAAAGGTGCGAAGCCGGCACAGCAGAGGGGTGGGGATAGGAACCTGCCTCGATCCCGTCGGGCTTGGTCCTTATCTTCGATTTTCTTTTGCCACGATTCGACGTCGCAACTGCGGTCCCCCCATCCAATCTCTCTAACCATTCAGGATGGCAGGATAAAACAACAACTCTAGAAAATGCGCCAAGAGTTAGATGCCATCAGACAGGCATCCAATCCTCAACCCAAGGTGGAACAGGGTATGCTGTAAATCGATATAATCATGCACAAAGTGGTTCCAACCCACATCGAACTCCCTACCATCGAGCCGTACTACGGGACCACCGACCCCGACAACCACCTGAGCAGCTTCCAATCCATCATGACGTTCTACGTGATATCAAATGCGATCCTGTGATGGGCTTTCCTCTCTACTCTCTGAGGGCCTACCATAATATGGTTTGGTGCCTTGAAGTCGAATTTCATCAACTCTTTCGATGAGTTAGATCACTTTTTCGTCAACCAGTTTGTCAGTAGCCATCGCCACCGACGAAGATCTGACTCCATCTTCGAAGTCAAGTAGCGAAAGGGAGAGTCCTTAAGAATTTTTCTTGGCCGTTTCAATGTGGCCATGTTTGAAATTGACCATCTCAACCATGAGGTGGCCATGTTCGCCTTAGCGGGCAGAGTATCAAAGGATGAAGACTTTTACCTAGATATAAAGGTCAAAACCCCAAGAACCTCTCTGACATGATGTCCTTGGTAGACAAATATACGAGTTAAAGAATCCAGAAGGTCGGCTCAAGTTGAGTAATATGAGAAAAAGGAGAAAAATAGCTCAAAAAAGAGCCGATCAGCTCACCCTGCGAGCCCACCTCATCGCCATAAAGCCCCATCACCAAGAAAGCGCGTCAGAAATTTGGCGCAGAGGTTCAATCAATACACTCCTGAAACAGCCAATAGACTAGAATGTCCATCAGAGCTTCGACAACTACCCCCGCGGAATCCATTGGTGGCTGGTAATGTTAATATGATTACCATGGTTGGCTCCTCCTAGGGACGACCAATAGAAGAGGAGAACCCGCCTGAAAGGGCTCAGTGCGAGGGGCTCGCCTTTTTAAATGAAGACCTTCAAAGGATACAATACTCTTAGGACATGAAACTCGGATCATCTCTGAGCAACAAAGACCTTCAAGGTATACAGTACTCCTAGGATATGGAACTTGAATAACCTCTGAGCATATTACCAATGAAATATGCCTGAATCGAGCTATTTTGCTCGTTGTAATAAAAAAATTTGCTCCAATTTGTATATTTATTCCTTGAATAATTATCTTTTTTTTTTGAGATGGTGATGAAAGGTAGGACTTGCCCGAACATCGACCCCATGGGTCAAGTAACCTTCTTTGTACCTTAGCATGGCCAAGTAAAAAATCTTTCGGGCCTTGGCAAGGCCGATCAGAGTTTTTCGAACCTTGGTACAGCCGAGTATTCTCCGTACCTTGGCAGGGCCAAGTAAAAGATCTTCCGGGCCTCGGCAAGGCCGACGAGGGCTCTCCGAACCTCGGCATGGCCGAACATTCCCGTACCTTGGTAAGGCTAAGTAAAAGATTCTTTAAGCCTCGGCAAGGCCGACTGGAGCTCTTCGAACATTGGCACGGCTGAGCATTCTCCATACCTAGGCTGGGCTAAGTAAAAGATCCTTCGGGCCTCGGCAAGGTCGACCGGAGCTCTCCAAACCTCGGTACGGCGGAGCATTCTGTGTACCTTGGCAAGTCCACGTAAAAGATCCTTCGGACCTCGACAAAGCCGACTAGAGCTCTTCAAACCTTGGCATGACCGAGCATTCTTCATACCTTAGCAAGGTCAAGAAAAAAATCCTTGGAGCATCGACAAAGCTGATCGGAGCTCTCCGAACCTCGGCATGACCGAACATTCTCCGTACCTTGGTAGAGCCAAGTAAATGATCCTTCAAGCCTTGGCAAGGCCGATTGGAGCTCTCCGAACCTCAGCACGGTCGAATATTCTCTGTACCTTTAAAGGGCCATGTAAAAAATCCTTCAAGCCTCGGCAAAGCCGATCGAAGCTCCGTTTACCTCGACGGAATCAAGGAAAGAATTCTTTCATACCTTGATATGACCGAGAAGGCTATGGTTTCTTCCTATGAAGCCTAACCAACTAAAGCAACAGATATTCATCTCAAGACACATTGTGATGCCCTCCTATTTAGTCCCACATCGAAAAATTGAGAAAAGATTGAATGGTTTATAACCAATTAAGAAAGATGAACAAGTATCAATTGGATCCTTTTTGGGCTATGATGGCCCAAGTTGGTATGAACCTTGTCCATCTTGCTTTCTTATAATGAAACGGGTTCATGGGTTTGCAGGTCTGGGTTGTTACAATATGATATTAGAGCCATGCACTAGCCGAAAGTGCCGGAGTTAAGTGCCACACATGACAAAGTGCTACATCCATGGGATGGAAGACACCTCTTGAACCTGTAGGGGCTATCTCTAGAATCATGCTTGCCTGATGAATGCGATCATGTGCCTCTGATGACGAGGACGTCGCCTTTGTAAAGGGGGTAGATTGTGATATCCTTCCATTTAGTCCCACATTGAAAAATTAAGAAAAGATTGAATGGTTTATAACTAGTTAAGGAGGATGGACAGTACCAATTTGATTCTTTTTGGGTTGTAGTGGCCAAAGTTGGTGTGGACCTTGTCCATCTTGCTTTCTTGTCACGAAATGGGTTCGTGGGTTTGTGGGCTCGGGTCATTACACTATGATAGTGATACCCTTCCATTTAGTCCCACATCAAAAAATTAAGAAAAGATTGAATGGTTTATAACTAGTTAAGGAAGATGGACAAGTACCAATTGAATCCCTTTTGGACTATGATGGCCCAAGTTGGTGTAAATTTTGTCCATCTTGCTTTCTTGTAACGGAACGGATTCATGGGTTTACGGGCCCAGATCATTACACACATGTAGTTGAGAAAAGGAATATCTTTATTAAAGTCCTTGTTACAAAAAGATTACAAGTGAACTATGGCACATGAAGTACAAGGAAATTTTTTTATGTGCAAAAGATCGCTCATAGCCACTGCAACATTTTCTTCTTCTAGAGAGGATGTTCCCATTCCGACTTCGAAAAATCACCCACAAACTTCGTTAGATGGCAAACCCTCCAGGCTTGAGGCGACATCACGCGAATATAATGTTCCCATCCTTAACAAAAGGGATGCTCGAAACTCATACAAGGATATCCTCTGATGGAAGAGCATGATAGCCATTTTTAATTTATGACACGGTGCAACCATGCAGAATCATTTTTTAGCGTTCTCGGCCTCCTTTCTTTCGTACCTCCAAGTGCTAATGTGTTGATGAAGGAAGTAATTCTGGGCCGCCTCCAATGCCATCTTATTTATGGCTCAGCAAGGCCCAGTAGAACCACTTTTCAGTGCTTCCTGCACGGTTAGCTTCTCAGCAACTTCCCCATATGAACTTCGATTTTCAATCCGGATGCTGGAAAAGGTTGCAGACCCTTCGGCTCCCAACACCAACATGAGCGAAGCCCCATTAAACTTCTTAAAGTTGGTTCCTCCTTCGTCTAACTAAAATAGCACCCCCGGTCAAACAAGCATGACACCTTGTGTTGGGAGAGTTAATTCCCGAGGCATGCATATTTTAAAATTTGATAACAATTATCAATGCGGAAATTTAAAGTTTACATATTAATCTTTCTAACATGCATCAAGATCATATCTTTGCCTTATATTATAAGATCGTTTGATCTAAGTATTACATATAAATTAATAATTAAGATCATATCTTAATCTTCAAGATGAGAAGTCATACTACTCATCTTGAAGCCTGCCTTAAGATCTAAGGATCAAATCACTCACCTTAAGAACAGTAGGTAAATCCTTTGTGCTCTGCAGCCGTTCAATCGTTCGGCCTCTAGTATTATCCACGCGAAGCCTCCGAATGATCGGATTTCCGAAAGTGCTAGCTCGCGAAAAAATAATTTTGCTGATCTTGAATTCTTCCACTTGAATCTTCCTCCAAGATCCACCAAGCTTTTGCTAACACTAAAATCACACCAGAATTTTATGTTCCAACTCTTAGAACTGTAACACTTGGTTTTAACTGTTTAGAATTTTTTGATCTCTTTTGATCTTGTATTCTGTTATCTGGTGAGGGATGTCCTCTATTTATAGTTTCATATTAGCCAGCCTATTGAATTCTAACATTTAGAATTCCACTGTTTTTGTGAAAACCAAAGAGACATATTAAATTCACACACTTATCAATGCATGAAGAGTTTTGTGGAGTGCTCTTCCAAAGAGGCACATTAATTCACATGCTTGTCAATACACGGAGAGTTGTGTGGAGTGCTCTTCCAAAAAGACACATTAATTCACACACTTGTCAATGCACAGAGAGTTATATGGAGTGCTCTTCCAAAGAGGCACATTAATTCACACACTTGTCAATGCACGGAGAGTTGTATGGAGTGCTCTTCCAAAGAGGCACCTTTTAGCAAAATTTATTTTTCTTGAACTTGGGAATCATTTAAAGAAGACTAAAAGTTATAAATTAAATTCTGCATGAGAATTTAATTTCTCATTAGATGAGATTTTAGTTATCTCATCATGCGAGAAAACCTTTTTCACACATGGGGTTTGGATTTTTGGTTTAAGCTAATTTGAATTTATTGGATTAAACCAATATAGATCATGGTCCTAGCCCAAATCAAATTTGGCTAATCCTGAATCTATTTAAATCCAAATCAAATCTAATTTCAAATCAATATTTGAAATTGATTAGTCCTTCTAATAGACTTAAACCAAATTGAATCTTATTCACTTGTACTTAATCCAATTGAGATAATTCAATCAATCAAATTGATTAATTAAATCATATACGATTCTCAATCGTTGATCAGCAAATAGATCATCCTAGGAAACTTCTATGCGTGTGACTCTCTAGGTTCGAACCTAAGCCGGTAGCATAGAAACAATTTTCTATACTAATCGATGTGCCCATCTAGCAATGGAACCCAACGTCCGGATAGGTCGAAGAGTTGCCGAGCAAACTCCAAGACCCTTAAGAAACAGTTACCGTATAATTCATCCTCTTGACCACAAATGCTAAGGATGGCTTAAGAGCCTGTCAACTCTAAACAGCAAATCCATAAAGTGATTTTAATTTTAGTGATCATGTGACTTTCACATGAAGTGCCTTGGCCAAGGTCTTGCTAAATTGAAACACAAGCATTTCTTCTTTTAACGGGATAGGTCAAATTCCATCTTGATCCACCACTGACTACCACAAGTACTTGACTACACCCAGTAACCTTTCGTAGCTGGATTAGAAATTCAGGTGGTTCGGCACCTAAGTACAATGAGTTTCTTTTAAGCCACTGGTTGTGATCTTCAGGTCTGAAGGATACTTATACCTATATCTTCTCGGATTAACTCTTGACAGTAGAGTATCCGAAAATGAGTCACGTTCGGTGAAATGTACTCCTACACTTTCACCTGTATGTCATACCAGTATCTCTACACTCCTTGGTTAAGAGGACAACCAATAAATATGATATACAACGTCTTATAATTGATAGTACTATGGCCCTGTCATAGTATATCATTTGGTTGCGAACTCTTTTAAGGACCTTCAAAGATAAATCCTCCTTTATCGTGAAGGAAGATCCTGAGGGCTTCATTACTATTAGGAGTTTTAAGAAGATGTTCTTGTAATGAATAAACTATCAAATAACTTTTATTAATATATCAATTTATATACAATTTACATCAGTACAATCATCAAATAATTGGCTTTAGGATACAATTCCCAACAAACTCCCACTTAGCCTAAAGCCACTCATTACAGTATCTAATACCCATCTTCAATTTATAGTCATCAAACTCCTTGATGATGAGTGCTTTAGTAAATAGGTCACATAGGTTTTCCTTTCCATCAATCTTCTGAAGATTTATGTCACCTCGGTCTACAATCTCTCGTATAAGATGAAACCGACGCAGTATGTGCTTGGTGCGCTGATGTACTCGTGGTTCCTTTGCTTGAGCTATGGCACCAGTACTGTCACTGTACAACATGACTGGTCCATCTTATGAAAGGTGCCACTCCAAGCTTGGAGATAAACTTTCGCAGCCACACAGCTTCTTTTGCAACATCTGATGCAGCGATGTACTCTGCCTCGCACATTAAATCTGCCACTGTATGTTGCTTGAAACTTTTCCAGCAAACAGCTCCACCATTTAGGATAAACATGAAACCAGATACACTTTTGCTATCATCATGATCTGATTGGAAACTAGAATCAGTATATCCAACAAGTTTCAAATCAGACTCTCCATAGACTAACCACTAGTCCTTAGTATTTCTCAAATACTTAAGGATTGTCTTAACAACTTGCCAGTATTTTTCTACTGGATCAGATTGGTATCTACTCACTACTCCTAGTGAGTATGCCATATCTGGTCTTGTACATGTCATGATGTACATAATCGATCCTACTACCGAAGTATATGGAATTCGACTCATACGTTCTCTTTCATTAGGAGTTGTCGGACAATCCTTCTTAGAAAGATGAATTCCATGGCCTATCGAAAGATAGCCTTTCTTGGAATTCTCATGCTAAACCTCTTTAGCACTGTGTCAATGTATGTAGATTGGGATAAACCAAGCATCCTCTTAGATCTATCTCTATAGATCTTCATCCCGAGGATGTATGATACTTCTCTCAGATCTTTCATGGAGAATTGTGATGATAACCATGTCTTTATTCCTTGTAATGTAGGGACATCATTCCCAATTAAGAGAATGTCATCCACATATAATACAAGAAATACAATAACGGAACCGTTAGCCCATTTATAAATGCAAGGTTCTTCTTTATTATTAATAAAGCCATAAGATTTGATCACTTTATCAAATCGTATGTTCCAACTCCTAGATGCTTGCTTAAGTCCATAAATAGACTTCTGTAGCCTGCACACTTTAGACTCGTCTTCAGTTATAAAACCTTCAGGTTGTATCATATACACCTGTTCTTCTAAATCACCATTTAAAAAGCGGTTTTAACATCCATTTGCCAAATCTCATAATCTAAGTGTGCTGCTATAGCTAGCATAATTCGAATGGATTTCAGCATTGCCACAGGAGAAAACGTTTCGTCATAGTCAATACCATAACGTTGACGATACCTCTTGGCAACCAGACGTGCTTTATAGGTCTCAACCTTTCTGTTTGCGCCTCTTTTTCTTTTGAACACCCACTTACACCCTATGGGTTTTATCCCTTCGGATGGGTCAACTAATGTTCATACATTATTGTCCTTCATGAAATCAAGTTCGGATTTCATAGCATCAAGCCATTTATTAGAGTCAGTCCTTTGCATAGCATCCATATAGGTGATCGGATCCTCGTTGTTCTCATCGAGTTCAACAGGATCATCGTTCTGGACTAAGAAACCTAAGTATCTGTTCGGTTGATGTGGTACTCTACCAGATCACCTTAATGGTGCATCTAAAATGGGTTTTGATTTTGATTTAATCAACTCAGATTCTAAGGGTTCACTAGTTTGTGTTATTCCTTCCACTTGATGAATTTCCTCAAGTTCAACATTAGAGCTATTTGTTCCTTCACTAAGGAACTCCTTTTCAAGAAAAACTGCTCTATTACTAATGAACAACTTTTGTTCTTCAGTATTGTAGAAGTAATATCCTTTGGTTTCTTTCGGATAGCCGATGAAAAGATATTTGTCAGATTTGGGTTCAAGTTTGTCTGATTTTGCACGTTTCACATAAGCTGGACACCCCCAGACTCTCAGATAGGTGATTACCAGTTTATGTCCATACCATATCTCATGTGGAGTTTTTGAAACAGACTTACTTGGAACCTTATTGAGAATATGACAAGCTGATTCTAATGCATATCCCTAAAAGGATATTGGCAAGCTTGCAAAACCCATCATGGACCGAACCATGTCTAACAGAGTTTGATTCCTTCTTTCCGATACACCGTTATGTTGTGGTGTTCCTGGAGGAGTCCATTGGGAGAGAATCCCATTCTCCCTTAAATATGTCACAAAGTCATTGGAAAGGTATTTGCCTCCTCGATCTGATTGAAGGATCTTAATATTTTCCTATTTGTTTTTCTACTTCTTTATGATATTATTTGAATATTTCAAACGATTCAGATTTATGTCGCATAAGATAGACATAACCGAACCTAGAAAGGTCTAAAAGTAATGAAGTAGTAATATCCACCTTTGGCATAAGTGCTCATTGGTCCACATACATCAGTATGTACTAGACTTAATAGCTCTTTAGCTCTTTCACCTTTTTCAGTAAAAGATGACTTGGTCATTTTACCAAGAAGACAGAATTCACAGGTAGTTAATGATTCACAATCATCAACTCGAAGGATGCCCTCCTGAGTTAACCTGTTTAATATGTTCTTATTGATATGACCCAGCCGATGGTGCCAAAGATAAATGTCCGTGACATCAGTTGTTCTAGGGCGCTTACTTGATTTGTACACTACATTCACAGGCTGTGATAATATATAAATGCCATTAGATAAATGCCCAGTCATTACAGTGACTCCATTCATAATGATATTCAAAGTAACATCCTTTATTAAAATTTCATAATGACTTTTGGCCAGAAGGCCTATAGAAATTACGTTCAACAAGAACGTTGGGCAAAAATGATAATCATTTAGTATAATGACATTTCTATTGAAAACTATTTCAAGAACTCCTAATGCCAGAACTGGAACTAATCTTCCATCCCCGACATTAAGGAATCTTTATTTTCCTCAAATCTTTTAGTGACCTGTAGTCCCTGCAATGAATTACAAATGTTAAAAGGACTTTCGGTATCCAATACCCAGGTCTGATTATCATATACAAAAAAATTACAAGGTGTTATCATATAAATACCTTGTTGAGCAACATCTTGCCCTTTTTTCTTTTTCGACCTGTTTGGATCAAGTGTGGCAATGTAAAGAGGACAGTTCCTCTTTCAGTGCCCTTGCATCTTGCAATGAAAGCATTCAGCTTGACTTTTATCAACTTTCTTCTTCTGCATCTGACCTCTTATAGATGTCCTAGCATGTTGCACCTTTTTCTTATTCTTTTTCTTCTTCCCTTTCCCAAAGGGTTGACACCCTACCTTAGATCCTTCAACCACATTAACCAAACCCTTAGAGAGCTGGTTATCCTTCTCAAAGTTCTGTAACAACCCCAACAAACCGTGGTAGTTGACTGCAGGCTTTGTCATTCAAAATGAGTAAGGAAAGGTCGGAAGGATGAAGGCAAGGAATTCAGGATCGCATCTTTTCCCAACTGCTAAGGTAGGGGAAAGCCGAGCTTGCTTAGCAGTTCTATCTTCTCGATCATGTACAATACATGATCAGTGACAGGAGATCCATCCCTCATTCGAGCATTAAAAATAGCACAACTAGTCTTGTGCCATTCAATATCGTCAGGTGTGTCGAAAGATTCATTCAACGCTTGAATGATTTCTTTTGGCTGAGCATTCTCGAACCGGCGACCGAATTCATCGTTCATTGCTGCTAGCATAATGCAACGTACGCTAGTTCTATCATTGAGCCACTTCTGATAAGTGTCTTTCTCAGAACTTTGTGTGTTTGCATCAGGTATCTTTGGTGCAGGATTTTTAAGAATATATAGAATCCTCTCATGCTCAAGGACTATCTTAAGTTTTCTAAACTAGCTATTGAAATTTGAACCATTCAACTTGTCACTATCCAATAGGAACCTTAATGATAAATTAGTGGCAATTTTCTGCATAAGGAAAAACTAAAGTTTATTAGTATATAAATTAATTCAATCTAAAGACTTAGACTTTAGTCTAAAGATTCTTCCACTATTTTGTTTAAATTGGCAGCCTCTACACCCCAATTAGAAGAATTATTCTTAATTCTTTAGCGGGCACTAAGATCTACATAGACTACATATAGGCCCAAGTGAAGCTTGGCCAACCCATATGCATCTAAGAGTAGGTTCAAAACCAA
The DNA here is from genome assembly GCA_900491605.1 of Calamus simplicifolius. NCBI lineage: Eukaryota > Viridiplantae > Streptophyta > Magnoliopsida > Arecales > Arecaceae > Calamus > Calamus simplicifolius. The sequence continues at coordinate 104,618 of UESW01002354.1, read as the reverse complement.
TTGTTTCCCAAAATAATTCTTAGTGTTCAGTTTTTTCCCATGTACCTCTTCAGCAGGTATGGAGTGCCTCCACTGAAAGTTCTAGTTAGGTCCAACCATTAAATGATATAATCAATGTAACCTATCAATAGACAACCAAGCCCGAGTGAAGCTCGGCTCACCTGACTGTCTATTTAATAGTTACGCTGACTTATCATATAATGAATGATAATTTCGATGGTTGACAAGCACCAGGCATGGAGTGCCTCCAATGATTATCAAGACAATGGACTCATTATTACTCACCTTAATGGGAGGCTATGATCTAGTTATCATATAACTATTTCATTTTAAGGACCTAATAATTTTAGAGAATTTTATAATTTGAAGATAAATTGACTAATCAAGTTCTCCCACTGAATGTATGAAATCGGTAGAATGAAACAAGATTAAGTCAGGTTAAGTGGCACCTAAATCAGTCAGGCTGATTTCCTTATAGGCATGGGTCAACCCGAATCAGGTAAATAATCTGAATCATAAATGGTTCACCACATTGACCATGTGAGTGAGATCGATGGGAGAGATATGCCATTAACTCGTTAAAGACGCATCAATACGAGTAACTCCTAATTAAAAACCATTCGATCGTTGATCCTAGAACAACTTGCCAACTCACCTTGACATCATATGGTTAACCAATTCTGATTTGACCATCTAAGAGATTCATGCTCAACCACGGAGCCTAATCTACTTCCATTTGGTTTAATCAAAGAGAAGGACATGATCAACTACAACTATTATTTGATTTAGAGCATTCTTAACCTAATCTAATTAGATTTGTTCAAATACTCTTTTAGTCCAGTTGATTTAAACCTAGGTTTAACCCTTTATGGACCCGATTTAGCTAACCTAAAAGATTAAATATATTTCATGTTTACATGTCATATATTTCAATCAAGCATCACATGTATTATGTTACTACTCATAATTCCTATATTTAGATCATATCTAAAGAGATTATGAATGAACATTTGACATTCAAATTAGACTCTCATAAATATTTGTATGTTTCATAAGATAGACATCATGCCATCATATATCATATCTATGTTTTATACTAAACATGCAAATATCATGCTTTTATACAATATCAATATGTATCAAATATAAACATCTTTTGAGAGTGCGTGTAATCTATGTTTTGATGCTTAAGCTCAATTTAAATTATCTTTGGATTGAGAATCAATGATAAAACAATAGCACGGCAATATGTCACAGAATACCTCATTGAATGGGTAATTTGGGTTTTCAATCCATTTGTAACCATATAGCCTTGCGTTTAGTTTTAGCCATAATTACATAATTAATAAGAACATTAATTTACATGCAATAAATTAGATCAATAAGAAACCATTGCTCTGATACCATTTATTGGGAGAGTTAATTTCCGAGGCATGCATATTTTAAAATTTGATAACAATTATCAATGCAAAAATTTAAAGATTATATATTAATCTTTCTAACATGCATCAAGATCATATCTTTGCCTATATTATAAGATCGTTTGATCTAAGTATTACATATAAATTAAATAATTAAGATCATATCTTAATCTTCAAGATGAGAAGTCATACTACTCATCTTGAAGCCTGCCTTAAGATCTAAGGATTAAATCACTCACTTTAAGAACAGTAGGTAAATCCTTTGTGCTCTGCAGCCGTTCAATCGTCGGCCTCTAGTATTGTTCATGCGAAGCCCCCGAATGATCGGATTCCCGGGAGTGCTAGCTCGCGGAAAATAATTTTGCTGATCTTGAATTCTTCTACTTGAATTTTCATCCAAGATCCACCAAGCTTTTGCTAACACTAAAATCATACCAGAATTTTCTGTTCTAACTCTTAGAACTGTAACACTTGGTTCTAACTGTTTAGAATTTTTTGATCTCTTTTGATCTTGTGTTCTGTTATCTATTAAGGGATGTCCTCTATTTATAGTTTCATATTAGCCAGCCTATTGAATTCTAACATTTAGAATTCTGTTGTTTTTGTGAAAACCAAAGAGACATATTAAATTCACATACTTATCAATGCATGAAGAGTTTTGTGGAGTGCTCTTCCAAAAAGGCACATTAATTCATACGCTTGTCAATGCACGGAGAGTTGTATGGAATGCTCTTCCAAAGAGGCACATTAATTCACACACTTGTCAGAGTTGTATGGAGTGCTCTTCCAAAGAGGCACATTAATTCACACACTTATCAATGCACGGAGAGTTGTATGGAGTGCTCTTCCAAAGAGGCATCTTTTAGCAAAATTTATTTTTCTTGAACTTGGAAATCATTTGAAGAAGACTAAAAGTTATAAATTAAATTCTGCATGAGAATTTAATTTCTCATGAGATGAGATTTTAGTTATCTCATCATGCGAGAAAACCTTTTTCACACATGGGGTTTGGATTTTTGGTTTTAAGCTAATTTGAATTTATTGGACTAAACCAATATAGATCATGGTCCTAGCCCAAATCAAATTTGGCTAATCCTGAATCTATTTAAATCCAAATCAAATCTAATTTCAAATCAATATTTGAAATTGATTAGTCCTTCTAATAGACTTAAACCAAATTGAATCTTATTCACTTGTACTTAATTTAATTGAGATAATTCAATCAATCAAATTGATTAATTAAATCATATACGATTCTCAATCGTTGATCAGCAAATAGGTCATCCCAGGAAACTTCTATGCGTGTGACTTTCTAGGTTCGAACCTAAGCCGGTAGCATAGAAACAATTTTCTATACTAATCGATGTGTCCATCTAGCAATGAAACCCGACGTCCGGATAGGTCGAAGAGTTGCCGAGCAAACTCCAAGAACCCTAAGAAATAGTTACAGTATAATTCATCCTCTTGACGACAAATGCTAAGGATGGCTTAAGAGCCTGTCAACTCTAAACAGCAAATCCATAAAGTGATTTCAATTTTAGTGATCATGTGACTTTCACATGAAGTGCCTTGGCCAAGGTCTTGCTAAGTTAAAACACAAGCATTTCTCCTTTTAACGGGATAGGTCAAATTCCATCTTGATCCACAACTGACTACCACAAGTACTTGACTGCATCCAGTAACCTTTCGTAGCTGATTAGAAATTCAGGTGGTCCGGCACCTAAGTACAATGAGTTTCTTGTAAGCCACTGGTTGTGATCTTCAAGTCTGAAGGATACTTATACATATATCTTCTCGGATTAACTCTTGACAGTAGAGTATCCGGAAATGAGTCATGTTCGGTGAAATATACTCCTACACTTTCACGTGTATGTCATACCAGTGTCTCTATACTCCTTGGTTAAGAGGACAACAAATAAATATGATATACAACGTCCTATAATTGATAGTACTATGGCCCTGTCATAGTATATCATTTGGTCGCGAACTCTTTTAAGGACCTTCAAAGATAAATCCTCCTTTATCATGAAGGAAGATCCTGAGGGCTTTATTACTATTAGGAGTTTTAAGAAGATATTCTTGTAATGAATAAACTGCCAAATAACTTTTATTAATATATCAATTATATATAATTTACATCAGCATAATCATCAAATGATTGGCTTTAGGATACAATTCCCAACACCTTGATCCCACCTCATCAACAAAGGATAAAATGAAGATAGAGGAAGAATGAAGGCGAAGCATTGAAAACTAGTGGCCATAGGCAATGCCTGACCTCCCCTTTTAAAGCCACCAAGTAGAAGGATAGAAGGGCACTTATGGAAAAAAACCTTGCAGAATCAATGTTCATTGGCTCATGTGCCTTAATCTTCGATTTGGCCACATTTTGCCTATCCAGATGCCCTTCGTCGGAATTCAAAGAGATTCTCCTTGTCCAATGAGAAGAAATAGTGGAATGATGGCTTGGCATTTATGAAGCCATTTTCTTTGTGGGTTTAAACTCCACTAATAAAATTGGCTTATCCTAGATTCTACTTCTATGCCCAAGTAGAATTATGCAGAATTATCACTATGCGCCAAAAATGGGCAAATGTGGAAGTTGGTAAGGCTCACTTTTAGGCTCTGACCCGCTAACTGCAATAATCAGAGAAGGTCCCTTATTCATTACAGAAAAAGATAAGCAGTGCCATATGCAATCTTTGAACCTCGGCAGAGCGGCAAGGCTGAGCGATCTTTGAACCTCGGCAGGGCTGAGCCATCTCTATACCTCGATAGAATCGATCCTCATCCCTTTAATATAAGCGTCATTACTGTTTTAAACTGCGCTAGATATCTCGGAGGATGAACCACTTTGATCGTAAGGATTTCGAAGTAGGCCTTCCAAAATAGAAACGAAAGCCAAATGCAGTATGCCCTTCAACGAGATTTCAAATTTTCGATAAGGCATCCATCAGGCCTCCTTAACCATTAATCCTGGATTTCAATCGTGACTTTTAACTTCTTAAAATGCGCTCGAAAAATTAGGTAACTGCTTATCTTTTCGGCATCGCTTAAATACCAAGTCTCAAAATCCTCTAAGTACACTCTCGAGGGCAATTTTAAGCCCGAAGTAGAAGACATTGCTCTTAAGAAACCTTTTCTAGAGCATCTTTATGCAATAACCTTTTCCCCTCATTTATTTACCGAGAGTATCCTGACTTAAACCAAGGGCCTTTCATAGAGACCATCCCTATAATTTTTGCGTAAGAACTTTTATCTTTTTTGAGTTGAAGAACAAAATTCAACCGCAACAAAAATAATTGAGCATTTTAAGTAAAACTTTATCATCTTAATTTGGAATTGATTTTATGAGTTATATTCAAAATCTATCCTATCCAAATATTTAGCCCATTAAAAATCATTCGAGAATAAAGCGTTCAAATTTTAAAGACTGTTTCATGACGTCTCAGCCGATGGCCCTCCAAGATATTTTTCTTTGAAGAAGATGGCCCTCCAAGAAGATATTTTTGCTTTGACGCCTTTTTGCCAAGAAAGGGCCCATTAGTTAGTTGGAAAAGTGCTCACCATCCGTCTTATCTATCTCATCAGAGCCGCTTTCAGATATTAACAAAAAGCTAAGCTTGAAAGTGAAGTATAGCTGGCTGATATGACCTGCAAATAGCTCCGGGCTAAATGATTGCCGAACTGGCTACACTGAACATCGGCGGCGAAGGAATGGCCTCCCCGCGAAGGGTAGGGACCGTTGGCTTCTTCCCATCGCCGGGCACTCAAGGCAGCCTACCGGACCCCATGCCCTTGAGCTGCTGAAAATAAAAATAATGTTTGAGTTGTTTAAAAATAGTAAAAGTGTAAACATAAAAACCTATCTTAGAAAAGAGGTTAAGAAACATAGCTAATTAAAAGATTAAGTTTCATTTCTTCATGCAAAGTATAGATGATGATTTATCTATCTCGTCGTGCAGGTTATATAAGTAATTTATAATTCGTATAAGTATGATTACATGAAAAATGTAACATAATTATTCAAAAAGTTTTAAATATTTAAAATTAAAATTTTAGAAAAAGGATGCTTGGATTGAATTGTCTACTCTACCATTTTGAATTCTTGAAAGCTCATCCCAAATAATTCTCATTATGGTTTGAATGTTTAATAAATAGTCTTTATATTCTAATTACGCAACCTAAAAATCAAATTAATTAAAAGGTTCCTGACCGTTTACGATGCCCTCGTGCGCGAGACGCTCATGCGAGCGTGAGCGGCCGTTCCGCGCCGCGGCAGTCTCGCGAGGAAACCTTTTTTTTTTTTTTTTGTCTTCTTTCCCTTTCAAATCGTAGAACGGTCAACATAGCTCCATCCCACCACCGTCTCTCGCACGCACCCAGGCCCAGCTGCAGCGCAACTTTGCACCGGGGTCAGCAAGCGGACGGGCGCTCACGGCAGCCTGCCGGGCCAGCGGCAGACCCAACCCAGTGACTCCAATCCATGCCCGTGAACTCCATCCCACCACCGTCTCTCTCACGCACGCACCCCCATTACCCAACTGCTGCGCGACTTTTGATGCGCGCTGGCGCTTGCACCGGGTCAGCAAGTCGATTGCCTCCCGCTCCGGTCAAAGCGTTAGCTGACCCATAATTTGGCCTCTGACCCATGACACCGAGTTCGAACTTTGAAAATCTAGAGAAAGGAATCCTTCCGTTCCGTGTGAATGCTCTCTCGGCCTTCTCCATCTGCGTCATATCATTTTCTCTCTTTACTCTCTCTCTCTCTCTGAATTCTCTCCTTCGGAACCTCGCTCTCGATATCTGATTAAAAAAACGATGTTTCTGATATTCTGACGTGGAAGTTCGTAAAAAAATAAAAAAAAAAACTATGACCCCGAGGAAACCTTATATAGCGCTATCGATCAGATTAATGAAAGTTTAAACAAATCTATCAGCCTGATCCAGCTGTTCCCTGGGAGAATTTGGAGGAAGTGATGGCATAGCGACTTATTTGACCGGCGAACCAATGTTTGTTGGCCTTGCACGGCAACACAGCGTTTCCGGTAGGAATTCGCTCCACGAGTTCCTTCGCACAGTGGGCGTCCCCTCGAGCTTTCGTCAACAACGTGACAGGTGGTCGGTGTCCGTTATTAATTGGGCCGGCCCCGGCGAAAGCAACTGATGGACGCTGATTTTTTTTCTTCGCAAGGGCTGCTACGGTGGTGCGTAACGTAAGAGTCAGTCCATGGTTCGCGTCACATCGACATCGTTAATTACAAGTAGTCAAAAAGTTAAAAAAAAAAATGACAACATAATCATAACCATATATTGGGACCACGCGCGTGAAGCTTGGCGAAAATAATTTTTTTAATTTCTTATTTCATAATAATAATATCTTTAAAATATAAAGAAAAATTAAAATATTATAATATTAATTAAATAAGTTGCCTTGGTTCTCCAACAAGTTACTTTTAAAAATAAAAAGTAGAAATAATTTAATCATACAATTTTTACGATAAATTCAAGTTCTTATTGAAAAAACGTTAAAATATATTTAAATTATTTTTTTTTTCTCATTTTATAGTTGTGTTGTTTATATATATTTATTTTATTGATTAAATGTATTTTATATGTATTTATTTTTATAAATAAATACATAAATACATATATAAACACTTCCTCTACAGAGGATCGAATGACACGTCCCCTAAATAAGATTGCTCCAGAATTCTACTCCCTATATCCGAAATTACACTTCGGACTAGGGAGTGGGGGGCATATGATGAGGGGTAAAATCGTCATTGCATTGTTGACCACTCACATCGGGATGGGGGCGCGCCCAGTCCAAATGCCCTGCTTGCCAGCTGGCCTGCTAGCGCAACATTCTAGCAATAAGAGTCTCCTCATAACGAAGAAAGAGAACAAGAGGAAAAAAAGGGCCACGTATATACGTGGGTTCTTCAAAGGGCCCCTCATTAATATCCGGCAGTCAAATCAATAAGCTGGAGCATTTAATAGTGCAGAAACGGTCATAATGGCTCGGCCAACATAGCTCGGCCAGCCTCAGCCTCAGCATAGCTCGGCTAACCTCAGCCTCAGCCAGCTTCAGTATAGCTCGGCCAACATAGCTCGGTCAGTATAGCTCGGCCAACATAGCTCGGTCAGCATAGCTCGGCCAGCCTCAGCCTCAGCCAGCTTTAGCATAGCTCGGCCAGCCTCAGCCTCGGCCAGCTTCAGCATAGTTCGGCCAACATAGCTCGGCCAATATACCTCGGCACTCTAGCTCGGTTTCCACAACCGCGCTATATCCTTCGCACCAAGCAATTATGGCCTCATAAAGGCCATGTGCATCCACCTACTTTAAGGCATTTAATGCCTTATTTCCTTCATCATTAAGGCATTTATGGCTGCTGCCCTTTGGCACCTTTTGCGCGGGAAGAATGACGTCATGAAGCCAGGACAAAGAGTTCTTGACTCCATGCTTCACAGAAGTCCGACTCGGCCGACCACATTATACTTCGACAGATTTAGCCAACCTTATGCCTCGGCAACCCGAGCTATTCTTGTGCTTCTGCCATCAAGGCCAGACCATTCCTTGGCCATCCTACTTCAGACCTCTGCGGAATCTGGCGTGGGAGAGTTCAAATTTACTATAACAGAATAAGATTCTAAACAAGGAATCATGCCAAGACGTGGCCTAGGACCTACAATAGTGGCCTAGGGACCACGCAGCCATTGAGTCTCGAGCCATCGGCCAGCTCTCCCCGCCTCTCAGCCGTCGATCCTCTAACTAACCATATACGGATCCTACCGGCCCTGTAACAACCTGATTCGAATCCGTTTCAAATCCCAACAACTTTCAGACCTCATCCAGAGCACGTCCACCCTCAAGCCTCTCAGGTATGGCTATTCTACGCCCATTTTTTATTCGCAGTTCTCACACTCCGCCATGAAAGCTCCCACGAAAGCTCGGAGAAACTCTTCCTGGGGGATCCTTCTCCCCATATTTGTTGATTGCTGGTCTCCATTGACTTGGGCGTCAGAGGGTCTTCCGCAGAGGACCACCCCCAACGCCTCTTACGTGAGGACTGTCTTGCAGATCCGCCTAGGAGGGAGCCCACGCTGCAGCCCGATCGCGTCCGAGCCGGAGGACAGATTTCAGCAGCAACACACACACATATATATATATATATATATAGTTTTGTCACTAAATTTATTCCTTTTAGCTTGAAATAAAAATTTATGTTGGCGAAAATAAAAAATATTTTTTATTTCTTATTTTCATAATAAATAATATCTTTAAAAAATAAAGAAAATTTGTAATATTATAATATTAATTAAATAAGTTGTCTTGGTTACTTTAAAAATAAAAAGTAAAAATAATTTAATCATACATTTTTTACGATAAATTCAAGTTCTTATTGAAAAAAACGTAAAAATATATTTAAATTATTTTTTATTTTCTCATTTTATAGTTGTGTTGTTTATATATATTTTTTATTGATTAAATGTGTTTTCGTATGTATTTATTTTTATGAAAATAAAAATAAAAAATAAAACTAAACGTGCCCAAAGATTTCCTTATCGTTGTATCCGCGCGCGTCGCATCCCTCCTCCCCCGTCCGCCAAAGTCTGATGATTAATTAGTCATATCGCGCGTGGTGATGATCATGATGCAAGAAAAATCGGTTCAGCCATCGCGAATTGGCGATGGAGACGGCTCCCGGCCGAGTGCTGTCGATGGCCTCATCAATCATCCTGGGGCGTGCCAGCAGTGGCGAACAACTCTCGAGGACTTTTGAGGACCATGGAGGACTTAGAAATTAGGCCTGGAAATAAGGCAGTACTGATATGGGAGCGATCGGAGCTTCCACTTGGAAGTCCTCCGAGCCACGGGACGCAACCCAAGACCTGCGTACATGCAGTGCTTATTGAGGTGTTTTTAAGTCTTGTGGTCGAAGTTTTTCCATTGGGTTAGTTGTTTGACAACGAGAATGCATGCAGAAGTCAGTGGCTTGAACAGGAAAAGCAGCCAGTTAGTTATTGTTTTCTCTCAGTTTGACTCTTGGTTCCATCGATATTAGCTAGAGGCTTAGAGAGCGTTACTTGATCACCAAAATATGACAAGAACGCAAGACTACTTTGCCATCAATTGCATATATAGAATGCGAGAGAGAGAGAGAGAGAGAGAGAGAGAGAGAGAGAGAGAGATGATGTTTACTTTTGAATAACCAGACCGGAAATCATTTACTTTTCTAGCTGTAAATACGGATGGCATGGTTTTCTGAATTTTTTTGCTTGCAATTAAGGCACACTATTCTTAATAATATATTACAAGACACGTTTATTCATCATGGTGATATCGAATTCCACTGTTTTTTATTGATCTGGCGAGAATGCAGTGTGTATGAGTTTTGTTAAAACTCCCTATCGCTTAACCAGCCAAAAGATATAAATGCTAGCATAGCAAGGAGGGTAGACTTTCAGCCCATGTTTGAAGTGTTGCCAAATAACATCTTCACTTATCAATATCTTGCTCTCCTTTCTTTGTGAAAAAGAAGAAGAAAAGAATAATGTATTGTATAGATGCATTCAAACTTCCAACTGCTTAATCAATCAAAGATAAAAGCATTAATTGATAGCCTTGATGACTATGGCAGCCTTGATGACTAAAGTGCCACCAAATAGCATGTTTCCCTATCATATTAATGGCTTAATCCACAATTATATATGTATATATATATACAGCCACCAAGAATGCAGTATGCAGATCCATTCAAACTCTTCGTAGAGCTATATGGAAGCATGCTAAATAATAAATTAAAAAGAAAATAAGATCAATTCTAAATCATGTTTTGAAAACCTAACCGAACAATGAACCGGCTTAACATTTAGGTTGTGGGTCAATCGATTTGACTGGATGAATCGGTTTGGTTGAACCAAATAATATTATAATTAATTTTTAATTTAATAATATAAAATAATAAAATATAAATATAATTTAAATAAAAAATTAAAAATCTAAAAATCTGATCGGTTCGGTTTGAAACCCGGTTGGTTCAATGGGATTTTTCGATTTTCATCGGATCGTATAAAAGTTAACTTTAATAATAAAATTGGATCGAACTAATGATCGATTTTCGATTGGATTGATTGATCGAATTCGATTTTCAAAACACTGATTTTAAACAATGATTAAAGTAATAAAATAAAAAATAAAATATGAAATTAAAATATGCTAATGAAAATTAAAAATAATCTATTTTTATGCAAAGACAAAGTTATGAATAAAAAGTAAAAGAAAAATACGTTGTGCGATGAAGCACCACATTTACAACCATAGAAAATCTTTATGCAAGTTGCCTCTCACAGTACTTTTCAAGGTACAAATCGGAGTTTGTTCCTAGAAAACTCCTCTGATAGCATGATTGGACGGAACTGATGCAAATCATACTCCTCAATGTCAAAAAATAATTCAAGAAAAAAAAATGAAGAAAGAGTTTTTTAAAAGCCTTTAAATGATTTTGTGTGTATATATTTTTTTGTCTTATGCCTTTAGTTTGTTAAAAAACTAAAGAACGATGAGATATAAATGAACATTTGTCTATTTCACAATGCTTGCTAGGTTGTTATCATAAAAATCCTATGCGATATGAGTGATAGAAGATTATCTTGGGAATAAAATTTGTAAAAAAAAAATGGTGCATGATGGAGGACAACAAGAGGAAAGAGAGAATGAAAGGAGCAAATACACTTTTCTTTTTCTTTCTTTCTTTAAGTTTTAAATTTTTTTATCTTTAATAACATCCCACCAAGTTTTAAAACTTAAATAAAGGAAAACAACAAAGACAATCAAAAAACATAATTTAAAGGTATGGATAAATAACGATGCAGCATACTACATGCTTTTGGGTTTGAATATGCACTTTACTATATGATTATATTAGACTAAGGATCAATGATAGATTATGTCTTAAACTAGGTTCTTTCATTAATCTTCTATAATCATACACATAGTAGAATACATTGATCTTTTAAGCATGATAGCTCTATTATGGCTATGCACTATTCTAAGAGTTACTAGGGTTTCATCTAGTTTTTACAATTACGGCCTTATGATTGCTCTCAGTTAATCGAGTTTTTCAAAAGTGCTAATGATGAGACATATCCCGCAAAACATATTACTTTGGACCCATTAAGAGCTAAGCTTAACTTAATCGTTGCATTGAGCACTTCATAGTAGGGATGAAAGGAGTTACAACTTCAAGGTTTGTGCTCCTTGTAATGCTACGTCAACACTTTATTCTTTGAACCTTCTTCGTGATAACCCAATATGGAGGTAAGAATCTATGTTGGTGACTATTTTATGAGCTTCACTCCCATCCCCCTTGATGATTTGATTACAACAACCTTTGAAAGGTTTTTAGTCATTTGATTGGCTAAATTCTTTTTCGATCTTATAGAATTTAATGAAATAATTTTGTGATGCATACTCTTAATAGATTTATACCTCATCAACTTATATCTATCGTTTTTTTTATTTAAATTTTCTTAGTTAACCAATTTTATCACAATTCTAGAATGACAATGAATGAAAATAGAATGTATAGGTATAGAAGCAAAAGGTAGTTATGATGATAAATCTCTAAGTCATCTAACTTCTAAGTGTGCAGTGTCAAATGTAATTAATTCAGATTCTATATATAGTGGTATGTGCTATCACAATTTGTTAAAAGAACTTTAGGAAACAATTCAGAGCTTGTTATTAATTAAAAAGCTTCTTCGACAATATAATTGGAAGGAGCTGATGCATATCATACTCCACAATGCCCAAAAAAATGAAAAAAAAGGGGAAAATACTTTTTTTTTAAGCTTTTGAATGATTTTATGTGTGTATATTTTTCGTCCTTTACTTCTCTATTTAAAAAGAAAGAGCAATGCAATATAAATGGACATTTGTTCTTTTTACAATGCACACTAGTCCGTTATCATGGAGATCCTGCATAATCTGAGCCATAGAGAATAATTTTGGGAACATAATTCGCAAGGAAAAAGAATGATGGCTGGCGCATGATGGTGTTCCTTACAAAAATTATATATATAAGGGAGAGGTGGTGTTTACTTTTTAATAATCCTCTTAGAAATCGTTTGCTTATCTAGCTATAAATAGGGACGGTCTTCTGCTTCTTTTTTTTTTTTTTTTGTTGGTGGCTTGCAACGCAAACTATTTTTAATAATATTATAAGACACGTTTAATTAGTTATCATAGTGATGTCTTATTCCACTGTTTTTTTTATTGATTTGGCGAGAATGCGGTATATAAGATTGTTTAAACGCTCTATCGCTTAATAATCAGCCAAAGACAAAAAGCATTGTAAAGAGAGAAGATTTTCAGCCCATGGTTGAAGTGATGCCAAGTAACACGTTCACTTACTCTCCTTTTTTCTTTTTTTTTTTTTTTTGAAAAAAAACGAGAATAATATATTGTATAGGAGCATTCAAACTTCCAACTACGTAATCGATCAATGATACCAAGCATTGATAGCCCTGTTGACTAAAGTGCCACCAAATGGTATGTTTGCCTAGCATATTGATCGCTTAATCCACAATTTTATATATATAGTCAATGGTAGAAATGCAAGCATTGTGATGATTGAAGTGCGACCAATTAACAACTCTACTCAGCATATCGATGTCTTTATTCCTTGTTTTAAGAATTCAGCATGCAGAACCGTTCAAACTCTTTACTTTTAAGAATTCCTTAAGTCAAAGATAGAGATGTAGGCATTGCAAGGAGAACAGGTCTGTGGCCCTTATGACTAAAAGATGCTGCCAATTTTATTTATAATGCAAGTTTCTTGTCCTTAATTATTTGCCCTGTTAATCTATATATCGCATAGATCGTGGGATGAAAATTAAATTATTAAGAGTAGCGATGACTTTGAGTGAAGAATGATGTGTACGTATGATGGCAAAAGATTTCTGTGGAAAAAAATTCAACTGAGGGAAGGATCAAGAAAAATGACCAGTTAAATGAATGTTATGGACATTAATTGGGCACGACTGGTGGTTAAGATCGTCTGCCAAGCATTTACATCTTAGGGACAATGCTGTTGTTCACGTCCACTCTCACGCCCATGGCTATTTGTATATGTTGCCGCTCAGATCCACTCTAACAACCATCATAAGTGGCCAATTAATTAAAACTCGAGTAGAATCCTCTTCTTGTGCCCATTGTGAGTTGTCAACTAAAAATTCGAGCACAAACTAATTGAAAGCAGGTGTATAGATAAGCTTCAATTATAAACTTGATAGCTTTTTTTCTTATATCCACTGACTCTTGCATTCATCACTTATGTTCCACTAACTTTTGCACCCACCATAAGTAGCCGATTAAAAACTTGAGTGTAAATTAATTTATACCAGATAAGTAAGTGAACTTAAGTTATAAACTCTTTCATAAGCAACTTTTTCTTTTATCTATTAACTTTCGAATATTACGATATACTCTAATAGTAATTACCTAAGGCCCACCTTCAGGTATAATTAACTTGCTAAGATTTATGTGACCTTAACATTTTAAGTATAAGTTAATTAATAACATATGAACTTGAGTTATAGTTTCTTTAATTTTTTTTTTTTTTTTCATTTCATGTCCGACTGTTTGACGCATGACATCATCGGAATGTTGTGGGATCATTGCTCTTGATTTCATCTTGCGATGATTCTAGATAATAATGACTCTAAATTATTCTTAACTTTTATAATCATCTCTATCCTTTAGAACGGTTCAAAATCTTTCCTAGACAATGATTTTGATTTGAGATATAGGATCAAAATACCTTTTATTTTAAAAAAGTTTGGCATTATTTTTATATTCATATGATATAATTTATTATTATAAGATTATATTATATCAATATAATATAAGATAATTATAATTAATATAATATTATAAAGAAATAACATTATAATTTAATGTAAATGTTATAATAATCAACAATATAAATTAATGATTAAATTATTATATTTGTTGTAAAATATGCCATGAATAATTTTGGTATGACATAATAGTGGTCTTCGGTTTTTCTTGCATACCAAATAGTTTAAACATAAATATAACATATTATACATGCTAATTTTAAATTACCATGGATAAGATTATTGTAGGATAAAGATTGCTAATGATCTAACATTGTAGCCGTGGTCTTATTTGAATTATGAAACTCCGCCTTAAGATAAATTATCCTTGAATGGCTATGATTTGTTTGAACCAGTGCTGTTTAGGTCTTCTTCTACGGCAGAACCATCCCCACAGGATGACTTAAAAAAAATAAAAATAAAATAAAAAATCATCCTCTTAGCATGCCTCTCAAAGTCTAACATTTATCCCCTACCCTAGATCCAACCGAGATGCCTCACCCAAACTCCTCAAAATTGGTTGAACCAGAACTAACCAAATTAGAAGTCAAAAAATAATAAAAAAATATTTTTCTTTGTGTATGGAAGGTCTAATCATATGGTGAAGGACTGCTACCACCAAAAGACTAAACCACTAAGAAAATCATCCAAACCACAAGTCAACGTGATCGAAAGTGATGCTGAGCCTTCTTTCATATCGATAAATCCAACATCCTTAATTAATTCAACCCAACATTCTTATGATTGGTGGCTTGATTCAGGAGCTAATGTTCATGTCTATTTTGATCGTTCTTGGTTTTTATCTTTTAGGAATCAAATGGAGGAGGTGTAACACTTGGAAATAATTTTTGGCACAAGTGCTTAAAAAAATCAAGTGGACCTAAAGATGACATTTGGAATAGTCTTGATCAATATCATTGGGTTGCCTTAGAAAGAGTATTCTGATATCTAAAAGAAACACTTAATCTCTCTTTGATGTTCACTAAATACCCTAAGGTGATTAGGGCTACAGTGATGCTAATTGGATCACCGATTCTCATGATCTTAAATCGATCATTGGATATCTCTTTTTTCTTGACAGTCCTGCTATTGTGTGGGGATCAACTAGGCAAACTATCATCTCTAAAAGCACCATGGAAGTCTGAGTTGATAGCTCTGGATACCACATGTAATGAGACAGAGTGGATAAAAAATATAATATTAGAGCTATATTTGGTACTTAAGCTAGTTCCAGCTATATCAATACATTGTGATAATAAAGCCATAATTGAACTGACTAATCAAAAGAGTACCAATAAAAAAATGAATCGTTATATACGGCTTCGTCATATGTGTATAAGACAACATAAGAAACATAATGTTATCTCGTTGGAATTTGTCAAGTCTAAGAAGAATTTGATAGATCAATTAACTAAGGGATTATTTAGGAGTGGAGTCTTAGAATCATCCAGGGCGATGTGGCTTAATCCCATTATTTGATCACCAGCAGTAGATACCCAATCTCTGTGATTAGATATCCTATGAAAGAGATTCAATATGGTAGAAACAAAACTGATTGAGTGATGTGTTAGAGTACAAATTTTTCTTTAAAAAAAATTATCATTCCATCCCTACAATGAATGCTCTTATAAAGTGATAAAATAAATCTATGTAAGGTTGAGTCATACTCTTAATGGATCCAAGGTAGGTTATTTGTAGGATATTTAGTCATAAATACCCTTGAAGGATTCACTTATATAAAATCATCATTTAGGCCGTGACTAAAGGTTTGGGCTAACCTTAAGAAATTCTGATGAAAAATCAAGGTGCAAGGCACAAGGCCTTTAATATGCGCTGACGGCTTAAATCAAATTATTCCATACCGTATGTATGATTAGTAGAAGTCTGAGTTTAAGGACCTAATTTAAGATTAAATCCATTATGATTATACAATTAATACTAAGTGAAGTTTAAGTCCATGAAACCTCACCTATTGCGTAATATCAAATGCTCTAAAATTTATATTATATTAAATTTTTTTTAATTTAAAACTTTTGTAAAGGATCGTTGATTTTTTAACAATTTTGAAAGGTAAAAAAAAAGTTTTAATTTTTTAGATTAAAACTTTTAGTAATTTTTAGATAAAATTTTTAAAATCAAATATATTTTTTTCAACATATTCATCACCTCTAATGCCTATGCAACCTAAAAAAACAAGCTTATGGATGGCATGGACGATGGGTTGTTGAACACTGCTAAGGTGGAAAATGATTATAGTTTCTACAGGGATTGGGATTAGTTGAAGTGATAAAGAGAGTACCATATGGGTTGTTGAACGCTGCTAAGGTGGAAAATGATTCTAGTTTCTAGAGGGATTGGGAAATGATTCTAGTTTCTAGAGAGAGTGTACCATGGACGATGGGTTGTTGAACACTGCTAAGGTGGAAAATGATTCTAGTTTCTAAAGGGATTGGGATTGGTTGAAGCGATAAAGAGAGTATGTTTTTGTTAAAATTAAAAAAAAAAAATTAGTACATTTAATCCGACCACAGTGGGAGTCGAACCCACGACCTTCTGATCCGAAGTCAGACGCGCTAATCCACTGCGCTATGCGGTCAATTGAAGATCTTTTTAGTTTCTAAAGGAATTGGGATTGGTTGAAGTGATAAAGAGAGTATGTTTTTGTTAAAATTTTAAAAAAATTGTACATTTTGCGACCACAGTGGGAGTCGAACCCACGACCTTCTGATCCGAAGTCAGACGCGCTAATCCACTGCGCTATGCGGTCAACTGAATCTCTTTCGTCCTTCCTCTCTATTTCTCCTCTCTCGCCTAACTTCGCGATTCTATTATTATTATTATTTTTATTTTTATACTCTTTCCGGTTCTGCTGGCGTTCTTTGCTTGTTGGGTTTTCGAGGTAATGAGATTCTTTCTTTTGGAGGTGAACTGTAGATTTGGATTGGGTTTCGAAGCATTGTAAGGACTCTGATTATTTTATATGTACATTTGCAGCAAAAGGGAACCATTTGGAAAGATGGGGTTGTTTTTCTTTTGTGAATCATTCCTTAGACTGCTACCGTTGTTTGCTTGGCAACATTTTAACTGACTTTTTAATTACCTTATTAATTTGGAGTTACTTAATTCTTATCTCTTTCTTGGCATGGGAGAGAGAGAATGTACTATTTGCTCCTTGTTTCAAAGCATTTCTTTTAAATTCTTAACCATGAATACAAGACAAATGTGATGCGAACCTTGAACATGCTGGGCTTGGCAAATAGAATTGGAGTTGGTTTCCTGTTGACTAGTGTCAGAAAGGTTTACGGTGACCCAGTTCAGCACCTCAGAAGGAGATTTATTGGGCCAAGTCAATGGTATAGGTAAGCAATTTATCACAAAATGCTTGCTATTTTCTTTTGTTAAAAAGATAAATTGATTAATGCTATGAGAGCCTATGTCGTTGTGTATTTGGTCTCATATTAGCTATGCAACAGAATACTTATAAAAGATCAAAAAGCCCAAATGATATATTTTTAGCCAAACTTTTAAGTGAGATCCTGGACCATTACAAATAATAACAGAACGAATCCATTTTGATGTAAACTAGGAGGCAGATAGGAGTTATGCATTTAGGATTGGATTTGAATTTGAACTCTTAAACCAGTAAAAATGCAAGGCTTAGAATGAGGGAGTATGTGAAAGCTCATGTTGATGCAAGTTAAGTTTTCATCGGCTATATACTAATGAAATTTTGAAAACTTATGCAAGATTAAGAAACTCAAATAATACTTTCTTGGTTAGTCCTGTTGAGTGAGATCTTAGTAGTTACAAGCGTAGATATTGCATATTATTTTTTTATGCTTTGATGGGCGGCTTCATTAGTCCCCTCCTTCTTATGTGTAATTCTATGATATGCTCTTTCAATGCTTGATATGTGATCTTTCAGTTGCTCTGCATATCTTGTTATTGCTCGTAATGTGTCCTTTTTAGGTGTTAGGAGCTGTTATAACGAAGGGATAATGAAGGGAAAAGGTCTATGGATTACCATCGTGGTGCTGGCATTGATACCATTCAAATTTTTACTATCTCAGTATTAATGGTACTGCATTAAGTAGTATTCTATCGTGATGCCAAGGAACAAGCGAGTACTGCATATGAATTCAAATGTTTCAGAGCATATGCACCATATATTTGTAGTTTACATGCCCTTTTATTTCATCAATAACCCTTGTTTGGGTTTGCTGTCTTAATTGTTATGGTTAGTTGTGAACTTAAAAGTGTGATTTACCTTGTTGCTTGCACTTTGCACTTTGCTGTATGATTTACCTTCATGGTTACTGCATTTCCCATTTCTTCTTCTAAGTTCCTCGAGAGAAACTAAGCAAGTTTGTATCATATAACACCAATTGAATTTATTCATCTCTTGACCACTGAGAAATCTGCTAATCTCAAACTGTTTGCTTATGACTCTCCTTGATGGTCTCCCACATGGCAGGAGTTGTTATTTTTTTGATTGATTTCCATGTTATATGAGTTTTTACAAACAAAACCACAGATTGTTCATTTATATATCACTTGCTTTTGTTTTGATTAATTAATTGCTTTTGTTTTCCTGATAAATATACTTAACTGGATAAACGCATGATTAACAATCTCTTCATATCCCAACACTTGTAGGCTTTCACTTCTGCCACCCTTTTTTTGTTTGATGAAACGGTGGGGAACCCTCTATAGGTTCATTGTGTGAATGAATCAGCCATCAAACATGCTCAGCTACCTCCAAAGACCATAACTTACTTCGGTATCAGAGAGATGAGATAAATTCATTAAACGGTTCAGCACTACCTTTCCCTTCTTTTTTAAAAAAATAATATGGGCTACAAGATTAATTTATCTCGTCACCAATGATTGGGAGACTACTGTATCATAGAAATTTTATGTCATCTACCCTTAAGAGAGTATCTACCAATTAGATTGCTGCGAGGGAACACTATTCTGTCACATGGGAAAAGATCTTTGGCTAATAAGAAGCCAGGCCAACTTGTGCCTGAGGGCATCTTAGCTGACTCGAAAGGAGTGCAAACTTCAAATAGTGTGTGTCTTGAGAAAACCTCAACTCATGTTGAGTCACCAATTGATCCCAAAAGCTTAAACTGATAGCAAAAGAGTCAAACATGCCGAGGTTATGCAAGAAATCCAAGTTAATCTTAATAGAGTTGAGAAATGATTTATTGATTTGTCATTAGACATCCTCTCTCTCTCTCTCTCTGTGTGATTTTCTTTTCTTTCTTTTTGAGTCTCTTCTCTTAGAAATGGTGGTACTTTGACGATGAAGAGCATATATAACATGGTGACAAAATTTGAAAATTGGTACGTAGAAAGGCGATTCCCTCCCACACCATAAAGACAAGCAATGGCACCGTTGTTCAGGCCAAAGAATTTCTGTCTAGGGACCACAGGACATAAGGGAGAAGGTGCACCTTTCTTGGAGGCATCTCACTTCCTGGGGCCACTCTTTTCTGCCTCGAACTCTTTAGCCTAGAACCATTTCCTTGTGGATTTCTTGGGCTGGGGCTGGTCCATGGCATTGTTTTCTTCTGCTGCTAAAATTTTTACCTGCAGGGACCCCATAGTTTGTCTGGTGTCAGTCTCTAGCATGCCTCTTGGTTGCTTTGTCCTTTGTGAAAAGGTTTCCAAACCTCTCCTTTCTATGATGCCCGTTGGTTTTGTCATCATGTTGAACCTGGTTTTGTTTTCATTTCGAGTTTCCATAAATTTGTATGTGACTTTGGTCCAACTTCCCTCAAAGAATGTAAAAAAGGATTTTGTCTAGGGAACAAAGCAAGAAGAAAAGTAATGAGGAACAAAGATGCATGCTCAAGCTATGACAACTCATTCAAAGAGCAGCTCTCAGATGCTTGGACTGGCGGTTGAGGAGTGGACCATGCTCTATGTTTTGAAGGGGGTGAAAGCTAATGTTAAACATACGAGGTTTGCTTCGTAACATCTAGCATCGGACATGGTCAGGATGAATGATATGCTGTGCTAGCCATCATCTTTGATCAAATGCCATAATTTTCTCATCTTATATATCATGCTGTTTTCGATGGTTTGAGTTGTTGACTAAGGTCTTGAAGCTTCCACCTCTCATCATGAAGCACTCATTGCTAAAACTTTGCCCATACTGAGTGATGTTGGGCTCTGAGGGAGCAGTGGTCCAGACTATGTGGAGAGGGCACCTCGTGTCTGATAAAAGCAACCAAAATCTGTCCCATTTCTGTTTTGATACTACTTTCAGGTAGCAGAGGGTTCCACAAAAAACATCTTATAGGAGGTTCTTCAAACAGCTTTAGAGACACATGGACCTCTTCTTGGTAGACTGAATCAGTCTTGTCAACTGATTCAAAAATGGCTTCTCAAGAAAAAGGAGGGAAAATTTGAACAACATAACATACTGATAGCTGCTGTAATAAGTGTTTGTCATCCAAAATTTGCTTGTTTAGCTTCACAAATCTAGTAAGTGTTCTTCTATACCTGCTGACTTAGTTAATTTCATTAACGGGCTTGAATCACATGGCCTAAAAAAACTTGAGTGAAAATTAATAGGTAGCAAGTAGACTTGAGTTAAAAAGCACATAATACTCTTTTTTTTTTTCATTCAATATAATATGGTATTATTTTTGAGAGGTGCCACATCTTCGGTGGTCAGAAACAAGTACACAGCTACTGTTCCTCTGTTGAGAAATTAGAACTGATTGGTCGTGCGAAATTGGACTGTTCAATGATTCTAGTTAACCTTGGCGTGTTTGGATCTCGTATCAATGGCTCTTGTATTCTATAAGAGGATAACAAATCTTAATAGCATGCTGCTATACAAGCATAGCAGAGCCATAGAATTAACGTTCCTCTGTATCAACGTTCTGAGACATATTCCTCTACCTTGTTGTCCTTTTGGAGGCTCGTTGCTCTCATATGCTCCCCTGTTGTATCTTATCAGAGCATCCACTCAGCCATTAATCCCGGTCATGACGACAAATGGTTAAGAAATTTCTCTCCTTCTAGTAATTTAGTCCAGTGCACTACAGCATAAGTTCCTATATATGGTCAAGCGCCATCGCAAAGTCTTAATTTGCTGGTTCAGATGGAAAGAGTGAGGAAATTAGTAGGTTATATATATAATTCCAATATTAGTTGTTTATTCTATATACACCCAGAGAGAGATGTGATATATACCCTGCACTGATTGACCAAAAGATCGCATTGCATAGCTTAAGATCGAATTCATACATGCTGCTAATTAGGAAAATTAATTAAGAGATCGAGTTCATCATACATGGGGCCAGGGGCGGGGCACAAAGAGCTAAAGCTAATAATATGTTAATTTCCATTATATATCAGCACGATCAATATTTTCCTATTCAGAACGATGCTGAGTACCGGCCGGGTGGTGATGGCCACAGCTGAGCCTTCTTAACTCTTGAGACGCTGTTGAGCACCCCCAAAGGCGTGACATCTCCAATCACTGTCACCTTTTTTGCTCCCAAGTCTATGCTGAAGGATGTCACCCCTGCTCAAAGAAGAAAAGAAGTAAACCTCGATCAAGAGGTGATCTCTTAATTAGTAATTAATTACAGTTGCGTTGCATGTGGTCTAAGATGAAATGGATGATTAAGAGGAGCATATAACGAGGTAATAATCCACAAAACTAAGCCAAACAATCAGGCAGCGGCATTATTAACACAACACTAATTATACCTTCCATCTTCGAGATGTGCTTCCTCACCTTCCCTTCACAACCTTTGCAATGCAGAGACACTCTCAAGACCACGACCTATACGAAGATAATCCAACTCAATCGTCCATCTCAAAGAAGTAGACGGCAACAAGAAGGGAAAGAGAGAAACCTGATCATGCGATGAGCTAACAACAGAAGAAGATGGACTTAAAACAGCAGCGAGTAGTTCTTCATCATCTCTCCTTTTAGATGGAAGCTTCGATGGTTCAAGTAGTTGCAGTAGAGTCGAATGAGCAGGTTCGGAGTGAGGAAAGACGTCAAAGAAGGCTGGGTGGTCATTCGGTACACGCCGAGAAGAGTCCTCCAGTAGGTAACGATGAGAAGAGTCAGCGGGGCCGGGGCTGATAAGATCATCAGCGAGCTTCTCTGAGCTTTTCCTGCTACTCTTTTGCAGGCTATGGGATTTAGTCTTGGAGGAGGAGGAGGATGGAGACCTCCTGCTTGTCGTTCTCTGGGAGTCTCTGATCAGATGATGGGGAGTCGGCCGGTGGTGGTCGACGACTTCGACTTTTCCCCGCGCGGTGGGCAGCTGGGCGATGGACCGTCGTCGATGATGAATGCTCGTACATATTGCTGCTGCTGCTGAAGTAGAGGATGCACAGGAGAAGCTTATTAGTCTTTTTTTGCTGTCCCTGAAGAGCTGCTGCAAAGGAGCCATTTTTATTTTTTTTAGTGAGAAGATGAACTAGCGTATGATATCAGGCAGTTCTCCACGGGGAGGGATGCTCTTTTCGACGACTGAGCTTAACTTCGATCTATCTGCTTTTAAATTTAAACTAGAGAAAGCTAGAGAGGTGAGGTGACAAAAGAATTAGAAATGGGTTGGATGAATGGTGGAGGCCAGGTTGAGCGGGTGATGGGTGGTCAAAGGCGGAGGGAGGGAGGGAGGGAGGTTCTTTATCTTCTTGCCTCGATTGGGAGAAGGCTTAGCTGCCTCAAACTTAAATTTTTAAAAGGGAATTCCAATATCGTTCCACAACGCAATGCGCGCGGCCCACACCTTTCGGCCACGCTGCCGATTTTGTCCACGCTTTCTTTGCATTGCATTGCATTGAGATTTGAGATAGCCTTTCCGTCTCCATCATCATCATGTTATCCTTATTCCCATTAGGGGCGCATAATTGCTGATTTAATTGTCTCCCATTACTTCTCCACATTACGACTTATGAGACCTTTGGATAACGTCGTCCGTCCGGTCCATGCATTAGTTTTATCCAGGCAGACACGGCTGTCACCTTGAAAACAAATGGACAAGGTTGTAACTCGATCTGATCTATCTTAGAGCAGCTGTGTCACTAATAGCAGATTATAGATAGTATTCACAAAGAAATATTTAGGAATGTGCAACAGCGTGTTGTCCGTTAAAGATTCAAGAAGCTTAATTATGTCCATACTTAAACTTTTTTCAATAGAAATATAGCTTTAAAAAAAGAGATTTGGATAAAGATTTAAAAGTAGAGATTTGGATTTTTTTTTTTTTTCACATATACCACTATACAAAGAAATCATATTTTTATAATTAAGAAAGAGATATTTTTCTTCCTTCTGATCCAAGAAGTTCACAGATGATGCATATTATAACAAAGATTGTAGTAAAAGAGGGCCAGAATTTCTCGTCGTCGACGTTATAATCAAGTGAAAGCATGATTTCCCCCCTTAAAAACATATGTTGACGTGGTTTCAGGCCTTAATTTTGGCGGTGAGATGTGTCTCATAGCTGATGGCTCTCTGCAAAAGCTCAGAGCAATCTCTCTGCATTGCCGGGCCAAACATATTTTAAGTAGTCGGGGCCTTTCATCATGAACATGGTGACATAAAATATATGAACGTGTGAGAGCGGCTCAGCGGCTATGGAGACTAAATAATGATAAAGATAGGAGTGGTTGGATTATCTTTTATAATTTTCCAGCAACTTTTGACGAATCCTTCAAGGAGTTTCTTTCAACGTTAAGATATAATTTGACAATCATGATCCAACCTGACACGAGTTCGCATTTCCAAGCTTCGTTTACAAGTTACCTTCAGCTCCACTGATGAATGGTATCAGCTGATAATCGATCTAAAGTTTGATTAGGCAACGTGGAATGTATTGAAGCGCATTTGTTGTGTTAGGTTCTGTTTTTCATAAATTAAGATAAAAAATCATTAATGTGTTAAGATGATGAGAACCAGAGACGGTCCAATTAATGGCCTATGATTCATGCTCTAGGTAGTTTAATTAAAGGGTTGGCCTTTGTTGATACATTTGATTTTCTTTTTCTTTTATAATTAATTTTAATAGCAATGGATGAGATTTATTTTTCACAAACCAAATAGAGCACCGCAGACGTCCAATGCCTATAATTCATGCTCTAGGTAGCTTAAAGCATTAAAATTTATTGATACATTTGTATTTTTCTTAAAATTTTTACATCAATGGATGAGATTTATTTTTCACATAGAGCACCTTTGTTTTTCATAAACCCTTCTGCTTAATGGCTTATGCTTGAAGAAAGAAGCTTTAGAAAGCTTTCTAATGCTCAAGTTAGCATTTGAAAAGAACACCTAAAGTTTTGAAAGGAAGAGAAAAATATCAAAAAGTTACCTCATCACGAGGATCTTATGTTGACATTTAGAGGAAACATACTTTGAGCTAGATTCTCATGAGGAACAGCTTTAATTGAGTTATGATCTTAAAGAAACTTTACTCTCATAGGAATCAGTCCTAATTAATAAACTAGTTTCTTATAGAGAGGGCCTATCACAAGAGGGTTCTAATCAGACTTTGTAAGAGTGATGGCCGCAAGAGAGAGTTTAGATCTTATATTAGAGTGTCATCTCATTACGTTACCATTTAACTCTACTGTATGTCATCGCATTAATATTTAACTCTATCATTTTAGATTAGAGTTGCGATACCCCTCCCAATAGTTCTATATCAAAAAATTGAAAGTTGGTTGTATAGTTTACAACTAGTTAAGGAAGATGAATAAGTACCAATTTGATCTTATTTGAGCTGTGGTAGCCCAAGTTGGTGTGAACCTTGTTCGTCTTGCTTTCTTGTAAAGAAATGGATTCGTGGCTGCTGTGGGTCCGAAGCCCGGATCGTTACAATATGGTATCAGAGCCACACACCAGCCGAAAGTGTAGGAGCTAAGTGCCATACAGGGCAAAATGCTACATCGATGGGAGCCACCTCTTGAACCTATGGGGGCCATAGGGCAAAGTGCTATATTGATGGGAGCCACCTCTTAAACCTATGGGGGCTACCTCTAGAATCCTGCTACCTAATGAGTATGATCATGTGTCCCTGGCGATGAGAATGTTACCTCTGTAAGAGGGGTAAATTGTGATGCCCCTCCTAATAGTCTCATATCGAAAAATTGGGAGTTGGTTGCATGGTTTATAATCAGTTAAGAAAGATGGACAAGTACCAATTGGATCCTTTTGGGCTGTGATGGCTTAAGTTGGTCTGGACCTTATTCGTCTTGCTTTCTTGTAACGAAACAAGTTCGTGGGTGCTGCAAGCACAGGGCTCGAGCCATTACAAGAGTGGTGAGATGTCAAGATCAGCTCACATCAAATTTCATACCATACCTCTTGGACCATTATACTATAAATAACCCCATTAAGCTAAACCTTAGTCTACGGCCTAGGAAAAGACTTTGTACACCGCCTTCGGTGCAGCGAGTCCTACGTGGGCTGCACCGTTCCTTTTTATTGGTCCAAATATTCACGATACCCATTAAAAAATGTTAAGACACCTTTATAATATCTCGAGAGAAAAACTTACGACACCCTAGTTTTAAGCTTACGACACCGTAGTTATAAAGTTAAGACACCCGTTCAGAAAGCAAAAAAAACTTACGACATCCTAGTTTTAAACTTACGACACCCTAGTTTTAAACTTAAGACACCCATCTGTACACAAATTTAAAAAAAAAACTGTTTGACGTGCATTAATACTCGTTCAGCTTTTTTTGAAATTTGTGTATAAATACCTTTTCTAAACGGGCGTCTTAAGTTTAAAACTACGGTGTCGTAAGATTAAAACTAAGGTGTCGTAAGTATTTTTTGCTTTCTTAACGGGTGTCTTAGTTTTATAACTATGTAAGGTTTTTTTGTTTTCTTAATGGATGTCTTAATTTTGACGTAACGTGCATACCAGCTTTTTTTAGAATTTATGTACAGACGAGTGGGTGTCGTAATTTTATAACTACGGTATCGTAAGATTAAAACTAGGGTGTCGTAAGTATTTTTTGCTTTTTTAATGGGTATCATAGTTTTATAACTACAGTGTCGTAAGTTTAAAACTAGGGTGTCGTAAGGTTTTTTTTGCTTTCTTAATGGGTGTCTTAATTTTGACGTGATGTGACGTGCATATAACTACAGTGTTGTAAGATTAAAACTAGGGTGTCGTAAGTATTTTTTACTTTCTTAATGGGTGTCATAGTTTTATAACTACGGTGTCGTAAGGTTTTTTTTGCTTTCTTAATGGGTATCTTAATTTTGACGTGACGTACATTAATACCGATTCAGTTTTTTTTGGAATATGTACAGATATATTTTTTGAACGGGTGTCTTAAGTTTAAAACTAGGTTGTCGTAAGTTTAAAACTAGGGTGTCGTGTCGTAAGTTTTTTTTTTTACTTTCTGAACGGGTGTCTTAACTTTGTAACTATGGTGTCGTAAGCTTAAAACTAGGGTATCGTAAGTTTTTTTCTCGGGATGTCGTAAAGTTGTCTTAACATTTTTTAATGGGTGTTGTGCGTATGTGGATCAATAAAAAAAATGATACAGCCCATATAGGACTTGCTGCACCGGAGGCAGTGTACAAAGTCTTTTCCCTGCGGCCTATTAAAGGATGGGCTGAAATTTACATGGACCAAGCATATTTGAAGCACATATAGGTTTCCAAAAGCTTTTTCTAATAAATTAATGAAGCAGACACATATCTTTTTACCTTTAATCTCCAACCTTAGAATTGAAATTATGATCTGTTGCTGCTAAATCACTTGCGATGAGCGTTGGGTGAGCTGAGACCTTCATAGGCCTTCAAGAATGCAGAGAGGTCACTGTCTTCCTTTGAGAGCCTGCAAAAAGTCCCGGACCGGTGGTTCTAGTGGGCACCCTCCAACGCCCAAGTCAGTGGGTTGTAGAACATGAATGTTGTATAGGAGTAGAGCTTGAAAGAGAGAGAGATCCCCTCATGTTGAGCTCGGGTCCTCTTCTTATACCTGTCCGGGGGATCACATTTATCTCGTTCCGTTGAAACCGTCGAATCTGCTTTGTTAGGATGAGCTCCATGAACGGCGGGCAGATGAGAGAAGAAGCTGGGGTTGGAGTCGGCTGTCCCAAGTGAGAGCAGCCAAACCCATTGCTCTTCCATATGGTCTATCAGAACGCATTGAGCTCTCATTCGGCTCACCTGTAAATGATTCATAAGCGTTTTTATGGAACCCGTCCGATCGGCCCCAATCTCATACGACCTGATGGAAAAGTTCTGCTTGAAAATGAGCCCATCCTGCATGATCTTCCCGAGGCTAAATGCATCGGCAAGCATGTCGGGATGCCTTGGCTTCCAATCAAGAAGGGTCCACTGCTTCTCCGCTGCCAGAAAGATGGTCGTCATAGCGGCGAGGAGCACGCTCCAGTCGGGAAGTTGATTGTAGAACGTCCTTGGGGACGAAGAAGGGGCAGCGTCTTCGTCGGCCTTTTGGGTTTCAGATTTCAGGCTGGCCTTGGTGCCATTGATCTTGAGAATGGCTTGGGCCTTCACCTTCTCTGGCATAGCTGCTGAAGAAGAGGTGGGTTTGGCCACGATTCCGTGGACATCCAAGTTCACGGGGCCTTCGCCAATGGTCTTCGATGCTTTTGTTGATGCCGCGGAGGAAGGTGGGTTGGGGAAAAAGGCTAAAGCGGCAATGGAAGAAACCATGATGGGAGTCTGGAAATTTCCCGAATTACCTCGATCCGCCTAATTTATAGATTAGGAACCCTTTGCCACTACAACAATGACAACGAAAGCTTTCTCAGCCCAAAACTGAGCCCTTCTTTAGAGGGCTTCATTTTCTCTCGCGTAGGAGAGGGAGAATTCGCTGCGAAGCCTACGGCTACCGCGGGGTTCGAGGTGGTATTTATTCCTCCTCACTCACCAAGTAATGGAATGCTAATCCCGATGTCCCTGATAATGATGGAAGAAGAAACCTTTTGCACACGGCTCGTCCTCGGGAGAGAACCTCTTCGGCCTTGAGAAGAAAACATCGCTGGCCGGGACAAGAGAAGGGAGAGAGAGAGAAAGATAGAAAGAGAGAGGACGGGGAGTGGAAGCGGCTCGGCGAGACGGCCCAAGAGAGAGATGAGAGGCATGCCCATATTGACCAATTTGCTGCTCCCATGCTTCTCTCGTGCTCTCATGTCCGAGCTATTAGGAATCCCCCCCTTTCCTTTTTTTTCACCCTAGGGCTCTCTTATCATCCAGGCTTGTGGCAGCCGAGAGAGAGCTTGGGGCCGCTATCAGAGAAACTGTCGCCCCCTTTTTCTCGCTGCCTAGGGCTGTTGAGAACAACTAGAAAAGGCTATTGAGAATAGAATGTCATGTTCAACAGAATGAGAACAGAATATCGCGCTTGATTTGAGAAGGCCGTTTCAAGAACAAACTACTGCTTATGGGCATGTTAACTGGCTCCATCAGATGCCCCCCACACTTTTTGAGCTTGGGTAATGCAGGATATACAAGCTCAAGAAGTGTAGAATTTTAGGCAGTTTTGAGAATAAGTTGCCTGCCACTCAAAGTATCGTATGCTAAGTTTTGGGGGGGGGGGGGGGGATGCTCGTCAACTAACCGGCGAGGCAAAAATGAAACTGATGGAGCTGCACTAATGCCGCTGAGGTTTGAGAGGTAGAGCCGCTAAGGTGCTATAACGCCATTAAGGCTGATAGAGCCGACGAGGCTGCAATAAAATCATTGATTTTAATAGAGCCGTCGGGGCAGAGCGATAGAGCCGCTAAGGATGAGGCCGAGGCCGAGTAGGGTCAAGGCCGACTGGGGTCAAGGCCGACTGGAGCCGAGGCCGACTGGGGCCGAGGCTGACTGGGGCCGAGGCCGACTGGGGCCAAGGCCGAGGTTGCCGAGCGGAGGCCGACTGGGGCTGAGGCCGAGGCCGAATGATGCCGAAGGGGGCAACAGAGTGCCGAGGCCATATGAGGCCGGGGGGCAGCAGAGTACCGAGGCCGAGGTGGCCGAGCGGAGGTGCTGCGGCAAAGCAGGACAGAATGATGTCGGGGCGGGGCTGACTTCTTCCTCTCTTTACGGTGCCTTGTGTAGACATCTTCATGCTTCCCTTGACTGGCAGCCAGTAGTCCCCTTCCGATGCGGAGCCTGGAAGCGGATGCCCGTCAACTGTAAGTTAGAGAGTTGGTTTCTCCCAGCTACTTGGGGCTTCTTGACGACTGAAAGTAACCAGCCATATATTGCAAGTGTATAATTTAAATAAAGGTATCACCCGCTTGGCCGTTGGCCGTTGATTCAGAGTTGAAGCTGCTGGGGCTGAAATGAAGCCGTTGAGGCTGTGACGAAACCGCTGAGGCCGAGTTGAGGCGTCGAGAGCCTTTTGAACCCCGGAGGGTGACCCGAGAGTCGCTGGGATGGGACCATGCTCAGGAGCCTTTAATCCCAGAGGGTGACCTAAGAGCCGAGAGTCGTCGGTGCCTTTTTCTTTGCGCCAACGATCTCTGCTGCCTGCGTTGGAGTCAGTCTTTGGCCTTTGGTGCTGAGCTGGCCTCGAGCTTTTGGTGCCAAGCTGAGTCGGGCTTTTGGTGCCAAGCTAGCCTCAAACTTGGGTGCCGACCGGAGTCGGCCTTCAAGTGCTAACGCAAAGTCGGGATTTTAGTGCCGACGTAGAGTCGGGCTTTCGATGCCGATGCTAAGTCGGGTTAAGTGCCGATGCAGAGTCGGGCTTCAAGTGCCGACGCGGAGTCGGGCTTCAGTGCTGACGCGGAGTTGGGCTTCCAGTGCCGACGCGAAGTCGGGTTAAGTACCGACGCAGAGTCGGGCTTCAGGTGCCGACGCGGAGTCGAGCTTCAGGTGCCGATGCGGAGTCGGTCTTCTAGTGCCGATGCGGAGTTGGGCTTCAAGTGCCGACGCAGAGTCAGGCTTTCGGTGCCGACGCAGAGTCGGGCTTCAGGCACCGACGTGGAGTCGGTCTTCAGGCGCCGACACGGAGTCGGGCTTCGAGACCAACGCGGAGTAGGTCTTCAAGTGCGATGCGGAGTCGAGCTTCAAGTGCCGATGCGGAGTCGAGCTTCCAGTGCCGACACGGAGTCGAGCTTCCAGTGCCGACGCGGAGTCGAGCTGCAAGTGTCGACGCGGAGTCGGGCTTCCAGTGCCGATGCGGAGTTAGGCTTCAGGTGCCGACGCATAGTCGGGCTTCAGGTGCCGACGCGGAGATGGGCTTCCAGTGCAGACGCGGAGTTGGGCTTCCAGTGCCGACGCGGATTTGGGCTTCCAGTGCCGATGCGGAGTCGGGCTTCAGGTGCCGATACAGAGTCGGTCTTCAGGTGTCGACATAGAGTCGGTCTTCGGTGCCGACGCGAAGTCGAGCTTCGAGGCCGACGCGGAGTTGGTCTTCGAGGCCAACGCGGAGTCGGGCTTCAAGTGCCGACGCGGAGTCGGGCTTCAAGTACCAATGCGGAGTCGGACTTCCAGTGCTGAAGCGGAGTCGGGCTTCTAGTGCCGACGCGGAGTCAGGCTTCAGTGCCGATGCGGAGTCGGTCTTCAACTGCCAACGCGGAGTCGGTCTTCAAGTGCGGAGTCGGTCTTCAAGTGCCGACACGGGGTCGGTCTTCAAGTGCCGATGCGGGGTCGGTCTTCAAGTGCCGACGCGGAGTCGGGCTTCAAGTGCCAATGCAGAGTCGGTCTTCAAGTACCGACGCGGGGTCGATCTTGAATGCTGATACAGAGTCGAACTTCCCGGTGTGACATTTTTAAGTATCAGTGAAAGAAATAGTCTTAAGTGCAACGTACTTAGCTCTTGCGGCACCCTTGTTTTCCTTCTGCGGACTTGATCGCTCCCGCTGGTGGTCTGTCCCCCAAGGAGTCAAGTTGGTCAGAGTGGAGGTACCGCTGCCCTTACTTGGGCCTTCCTCTGCGTCGCCGTCCGTAGGAGAGAAGGCTGCTTCGGCGGCGAGTGATGGCTCTCTGAGCTTTAAGTCGTTGATTAGCTTGATGATGGTGGGCCTCTCGCTGAGGAGATTCTTGATAGGGTGAAAGACGGCCGGCCTGAGCAGTGGCCAAAAAGTGAGTGGAAACTTTTGCTGGCTATTGCTTGGTCATGGGATGTTGCCTCCGAAGCTTTTACTCAGCTCATTGAAGGTGCCCCCCAGCGCAACTGGTGAAAGCTTCCCGGATTCTTGTCATCACCATCTTCACGATCCACCATTTTGATAAAAAAAGGGGATGAGGATCTGCACACCAGCATCGTTGACCCGCCCCCCTTCCTGGCGGGCCAATCTGTTGCTGCCAAATGACTTGCAATGAGCGTCGGGTGAGCTAAGACCTTCATGGGCCTTCGAGAATGCAGAGAGGTCACTGTCTTCCTTCGAGAGCCTGCAAAAAGTTTCAGACCGGTGGTTCCGGTGGGGACCCTCCGACGCCCAAGTCAGTGGGTTGTAGAACAGGAATGTTGTATGGGAGTAGAGTTTAAAAGAGAAAGATTCCCTTGCGTTGAGCTCGGGTCCTCTTCTTATACCTGTCCGGGGGATTATGTTTACCTCGTTCCGTTGAAACCGTTGAATCTGCTTTGTTAGGATGAGCTCCGTGAACGATGGGCGGATGAGAGAAGAAGCTGGGGTTGGAGTCGGCTGTCCCGAGATGAGAGCAGTCGGACCCATTGCTCTTCCATATGGTCTATCAGAACGCATTGAGCTCTCGTTCGGCTCACCTGTAAATGATTCATAAGCGTTTCTATGGAACTCGTCCGATCGGCCCCAATCTCATACGACCTGATGGAAAAGTTCTGCCTGAAAATGAGCCCATCCTGCACGATCTTCCCGAGGCTAAATGCGTCGGCAAGCATGTCGGGACGCCTTGGCTTCCAATCGAGAAGGGTCCACTGCTTCTCCGCTGCCAGAAAGATGGTCGTCACAGCGGCAAGGAGCACGCTCCAGTCGGGAAGTTGATTGTAGAACATTCTTGGGGACGAAGAAGGGGCAGCGTCTTCGTCGGCCTTTTGGGTTTCAGATTTCAGGACAGCCTTGGTGCCATGGATCTTGGGAACGGCTTGGGCCTTCACCTTCTCCGGCATAGCTGCTGAAGAAGAGGTGGGTTTGGCCACGATTCCGCGGACATCCAAGTTCACGAGGCCTTTGCCAATGGTCTTCGACGCTTTTGCTGATGCCGCAGAGGAAGGTGGGTTGGGGAAAAAGGCTGAAGCGGCAATGGAAGCAACCATGATGGGAGTCTGGAAATTTCCCGAATTACCTCGATCCGCCTGATTTATAGATCAGGAACCCTTTGCCACTACAACAATGACAATGAAAGCTTTCTCAGCCCAAAACTGAGCCCTTCTTTAGAGGGCTTCGTTTTCTCTCACGTAGGAGAGGGAGAATTCACTGCGAAGCCTACGGCTACTGCGGGGTTCGAGGTGGTATTTATGCCTCCTCGCTCGCCAAGTAATGGAATGCTAATCCCGATGTCCCTGATAATGATGGAAGAAGAAACCCTTTGCACACGGCTCATCCCCGGGAGAGAACCTCTTCGGCCTTGAGAAGAAGAGATCGCTGGTCGGGACAAGAGAAGGGAGAGAGAGAAAGACAGAAAGAGAGAGGACGGGGAGTGGAAGCGGCTCGGCGAGACGGCCCGAGAGAGAGATGAGAGGCCTACCCACATTGACCAATCTGCTGCTCCCATGCTTCTCTCGTGCTCTCATATCCGAGCTATCAGGAATCCCCCCCTTTCCTTTTTTTTTCACCCCCGGGCTCTCTTATCATCCAGGCTTGTGGCAGCCGAGAGAGAGCTTGGGGCCGCTATCGGAGAAACCATGTGCCCCCTTTTTCTGGCTGCCTAGGGCTGTTGAGAACAACTAGAAAGGCGTTGAGAATAGAATGTCACGTTCAATAGAATGAGAACAGAATATCGCGCTTGATTTGAAATGGCCATTTCAAAAACAAACTGCCGCTCATGGGCTTGTTAACTGGCCCCATCATGACCCACACTTGCAAGACAAGTGGGTATGCCTTTTAGAAGCTCTAAAATAAAAGAGAAATGTTAGAATATTGGATTATTTGCCCATCTAAATGGGGCAACCTTCGATTGTGCTTGCATAAAGGGATTAAAAAAAATAAGGGCTATACCGGTGGCCATTTGAGAGAGTTTTAGAAGCATGGAAGCACGACGGCTCCATTGAAGAAAGCTTCTCTATGTGGATGGTGGAATTTCACGATACGAAGCCAACGCGCGCTAAGACAAACAGTCAACCTCGTAATTGCTCATATAAGCGTCCTTCCCATACTATTTTATTTATCCTATACGATGTTCTATTCCAAGCACCCCTAGAATAGCAAACTCGTTGTTGACAAATCTCGCTCTTCTTAAGGACAATCTAATCCTATCTTGTTCTTGAGTTCCCAATAACACTTTCGGGAATAAAGTCAAGGGTACAGTTTCATTTTTTGAAGTAAAATGGCAATAAAAAAATACCGACAAGTAATAGCGCGTGTTTGCTTGGATCATGGATTATCACAAAAAAAAAAAAAAAAATCTGGCTACCAATTAGTGCATGATACTTTCTTGCAATAAAGCCTCAATCACATAATAGTTGGTATCAATTATATAATTTTTTTTCTATTCTACTCCATTTAATCATAATTTTTATAATATATAAAGATATTAATTCTCTTTTTATTACTTTTTAATTGCATAAGGTTGGAAATTATTAAATTTTAGCTTTTTGTCTAACCGTAACCAGTGGGTGATACCACTGAACTATAATTTGGATGTTATAATCCAGCTTGTTAAGGGATAATTGGATTCGGTCCTCGCTTCGACTCTATGTTTATATAAATTGCCAATTTTATGACTAGATAGCTCAGTCAATTTAAGGCCCTCAACTCCGGTTTAAATGATGGTGAGATGTGTGCAAACAAATACGAGGTGTTTGGCGTGCACTTAAATTGTACACCGTGTTTTTTTGAGCCAATGGATGGCAAATTTCAATGGCTAAAGCGAACACATCCAAGAACTTTAGAGATTTTAAAATTGCACTAAAAGAAAATATATACACTAGAACTTAGAGCATGTTTTCGAGGTCTATGAAAGAGAGAAAGAAGTGTAAGAATTGTTTTCAAGGCCCAAGAATTGACTAAGCTCGTTACTTGTGAGGTTTGAGCATCTTTAATAGAAATTGAAAGAGTTTTCTCAGAGTTAGCCATCTTAGAGTTAGCCACCCATAAATGGATAGGATAGCTCAGATGATTTTAATAAATTAAAATTTTCTGAATAATTCGACGTCTTTGATGAAGTCTCATCTAAATTGACTCTGCTTTTTAACTTCAAAATTGATCCACGGTATTGAAGTTTCTCATGATTAAAACTTCTGTTTCTAAACAGGACACGTATTCCGATCTAATTAGTGGCATCATTTCAAAGTTTGGTAGTCTCCATTACATATGGCCACCAGATTGAAGCTTGCGTCATGTCAACACTATGCCAGCTCTTGCCACGTATGATATTTAGCAATTCAAAAGCCACAATTTTTCCGGTCGCAATGCACTGCAGCATGCCAACGGTTGATATTAGTTTCCCTAAATTTTAACGGATAGGTAGGTATCAGCAATTAGGACCCCTAATTATTCTTGTTTGGCTGCAATATAACGAGGTAGCAGCAACTAGGACTGATACTACCTTGAAAGGATATATCCCGTTTCCTGCTGCACTCTCAAGAATGCATAACAGCGACTGCAATTGCCTTTATTCACGACCAACAACACCCAACCATCAGTTCATTATTAAGTGCTTTTACAACAGCAACTGCCCTCTTCCACATATCCCACCCTGCAAAGCCCATACAGAAATATGAGCTGGGATTAGAAAAATGGAAAGCAGATAAGTTAACTCTTTATGTCCCTGTCCATTTGGGATAGCAGAAACCTTCATTTCAGATTTGAAATCATCACAGCATCCTTCAAATGGTCAGTTAATAAAATAAGACAGGATTTGGAACATGAGTGGCATGATATCATCTGGAGCATGTTTAATAAGTTGTCTATTAATTGGTTGTCTATTACAATAGCTGATCATTAATTGGTTCTGTTACAAACAGTCGCTGATGATTTACAACAGCCTTTTCTATGCCGCGATATCTTTGCTCTGGATGATGAGTTTGGGATTCACTAAATGGACTGATGGAGTCGTCACAGAGTTTGTGACCACCTTGCAAATTTTGTATCATGGAGGACATCCGAAATAGGTGCATCTCAGTTCCAATCTTCAAGTAATGTCAAGCCATTTCAATCTCTATATGAGGGGCGACCAACTCAGCGACGGCATGCTTTTGACATCTAAAACTTCCAACAACAGAACTTCAGCAGACCTACCCTAAGATGAAGTCAGCAACCAGTTCCTCCAGAAGGTCTTCTTTCAGCATCTTCTCGATCTCTCTTCCAATCATATCAGCTTCTTCTGTACTTGACCATCTTGGCTCCAGAACCACCTCCTCCTGATTACCAGCCAGCTCTTTCCGTTGTCTGACCACCATCTGCCACACCTCTTCTGCAAGACCCTCATGGTCCCACAGGGGCCGACACCTCTTTGCAACCAGCCATGGCTGCAGATCCATGCACCGGCCAACCAAATCCACTAGAATGGAATTTGTAAGATCAAACAACAACTTCCTTTCTGATCTTGACCACAAAACCAGCACACTGTATTTCTTTTCAAGTTTGTCAAACACACCTGGACCGACTGGAAAATCTGGCAAGTAAATGCATCAAGGAGTCTATCTGATCAACTACAAGAACACCAGATTCAGTGAGTATGTCAAGTAGGTATGAGAAGTCTCTGTCATCATCATCCCTAAATTCTTTAGGTACCAATCCTTCTGGTTGTGGCGTGTGACAGCATGCACCAGTATCCTCATCACTCAATATAAGAACCTCAGGTTCCTCTGCATAGGTGTCTGTAGACTCCATCTTAAGAAGTTGAAGTTGCATCCGAAGCTCTGAAACAATAATATCATATTTTAAAAGAGCCACAAATACACAGATTAGGATATTCATAAGAAGGGTAAGAAAATGATAATTTGCTTTGTTACACTTGCCTTGAAGCTCTGCACTGATTCTCTCAAGCATCCTGAACTAGAAGTTTCTTCTTCTGACGGAGGCTCTAGAACAGAAATTGGACTTGGTTGTTCACACTCCTTGGAGCTTACAGGTGACCTTGATTCTGTTGCACCATACAGAGAGGGATGGGAATCTACTTGACGATGTTCTGTTGATGTCTCCTGAAGGCACAGAATTTGTTCTTAAGAAGGGAATATTGCTAAGTAATAAAGCACAATGCGAAACTGCAATGCCTTTTCATGCTCTACATTGAAGAATTAGCTAATACTTTGTCAGAAAAAGTAAAATGGATGGATAGAATTTCTAAAAGAGTCAACAGGTAGAGTATCACTTTAATACTGCATCTATAAAAGTTTAACAAATAAGTCAGCAATTCTGGGGAATGAGAGAAGGTAGAAGCGAAGACACAGAGAAATAAACAGGTATGGCTAAATATCAACATAAATACAGCTTCACGATAGAATGGCAGTACAGCTCAATGGATACTGGTATTGGTGTTGAGAAAACGGATACCATGTTTCTATGTTCAGGCCCAAAACTGTTCACATGCCCGTAGACAGGCACATACATATGCATACAGTTATTGTTGGTGATAAAAGTGACTTAAAGTTAATATTTCATGTACCAATAAGACAAGCCCATATAAACAAAGGTTCATGCATCAATTTAAATTTTGGAGGTGTAACTTTGAGGTTTTGTCATCAAGAATCCATAATGTCAAGGAGAATCATTATATCAACGTGTCATTTGTACTCTTACAGCAAGTTGATGAGAGAGTCCAAGCAGTATAAAGATACACATTTGACATTTGACAACAACAAAGATGCTCTTTGACAAATCTGGCACATAAGCTGGACAAACGTATCAAATGTGACAAAACTGCAAGCAACGGAAACAACACAAATGGCAGGGAAGAAGATGCCTAGTGTCCATTTCTTTAAAATCAGAGAGTTTCTAATGTACAAAAAACAAGCATCTGGAACATTAAGAAACCCGTAATTGTACATAGAGGCTTATTTCAAGCTTTATAGAGAGAAAGGCGCAATTGAGTCAAGGAAACCACATGATACAAATTATGAACCAGATATGATAAAGACCAGTTCCTTGTAACTGAAAGATGTACGATTTGATACAGCAGATAACAAATTTTGATGGATGGAACCATGGCAAGTCTGCTGCAAACTAAATGAAAAATGGCACAAAACGCATCTCTAGTAAGATAACATGGAGGAAAAAATGGATATTGAAACTCATGATTTTCATCTATGAAAAATGATCGAAATGCCATTGCAAAAGAGAAAAAAAAAGAAAAAAAAATCATAGAAAGCATCAAAATTGATGCTGCAACAAACCATAAGGAAGAAAAGGATTGTATATTTTAGAAAATTAAATTTTAAGTACACACAAGACCCATTATCCTGCAAGCAGCAGCAGAAGTCAAGCTAATCTACATGTATTAGGTGATGGCTGGGTAACCAAAAATAAATATATTGTGTGAAGTAACATAAATCTCTTATTTTAATCTACATCTAGATATGCATCCAAGCACATATAAAGAACCATGAATTCTATAATTCAATCAGTGCAAAAGAAGAGGAAAGGAGAAGAAATCACAATAATATGTTATGTTTCTGTCCAATGAACCATCTACAACTGTTACCCAAGGGAAAATGTTACTCGAAGGTCACAGTTAATGCAAGAAGCGCACCTCTATGACTATATCATCCTGAGTATGAGTAGAAAGTCCTTCATTAGTTGTTAGCACATTAGATGCTATTTGCTGCTGCACCTTCTCTTCTTTAGCTATGAAAGCTGCATTACATCTCTACACTCAGGAGGCATGGAATTCTCATTCAGATATCTGTCAGAAACAGCATCATCAGGGTGTGCAGGTTGTGCAACCTTCTCTTCATCAGAATGTCTTATATGAATACTATTCCTCAGTTCTTCTGAGTTCACATGAATGTCTTGCTCAGGCAGCATATTTTCGTCTCCACGAGGATCGGACAATGGAGGTTTGTTACTCCGATTCATAGAGCTCCTGATCAATGCTCTTCTTCGCCTGCTAATGTTATCATCTGAAGAATCATCAGGGCCCATATTGATTACATCCTTCAGCATATAACAATTATTGTTTCCACTGCCTCGCTTTCTGTTGCTTAATTTTGGACTTCCATAAACAGCAGATGAAGCTGGAAGAGACTTCGATCTTGGCAAGTTTCGAGAGTTCCCATCCTTCCAGCCATCTTTACTGCTAATACCCAATGGACGACCCCATGTCCCAAGCATCTCATCTCTAGCCAACCGTTCATCTGGAACCTTCTGAATAGCTATTGAGTCCAAAGTGCCCTCTCTGTCAGATAAAGCAAGCATCTCACCCAATGTGCTTGAGCCTCTAGCAACAAGTCCCACCTCCTGAAACTGGTGGTAATTTTCCATCTTTCAGACAGGCGTTTTCTTGCCTCCCTGCTTACTGATGATTCAATTGAATACGATGATGAGGGGCTGAAATTGTTATTCCAGTCATCATAGTGGTTGCAAGATTGGTGAAATGTCTTGGAGTTGTTTGTCCTGGACATGCCTGACAAACTACATGAATTTTCACTCCCGGCATGCGTGTTCAGTCCTGATGCGAACACTTTTCTATTACTACAACTTACAGTACGCTTCATATGTTTTGTAATCTCTCTAGCAATTTCTCTCGAACTCTTTATGTTATGCCCCAAAATTTCCACATTGTCAGATGACCTCTTTGATATCTTCCTTCCATATATGACTCCTTAATTCCAGACATAGGGAATTTCCTGTGCCTTCTGTAGCCTAGCTGAAAATTCTCATTGGTCAGTGCAACAGCTTCTGGCATACTCTGGACCTTCTCAAGGCTTGGTTTCAAAACAACAATTCGAGTGGGATGAACAGAGACTTCCGTTTTGCCTGCATAATGTGACTTGCCAACTTATTTGGAAGTGAATAGCTTTGATTTGCGAAAGAGTGACCAGCAAGGCTAGTCGGAGGTTTCCTAAAAAGATTCTTAGCTTCCTTTTGCATACGAGTGAACTTCTCAGCATTTCTGTCTGATTTAGAGCATAAGTCACTGCTTTTGTACTTGGTACCTTTAGATGATTTCAAAATTGTGATGTGGCTTGCATGAGAAGAGGGTGGTACATGCTTCAGATCATATAGATGCTTTGTAAATAAAGAATTGGGTCCTTGAAGAAATTCCAGGAAAAGATCCTTATTGGAAT
Organism: Calamus simplicifolius; assembly: GCA_900491605.1. Classification (NCBI taxonomy): domain Eukaryota; kingdom Viridiplantae; phylum Streptophyta; class Magnoliopsida; order Arecales; family Arecaceae; genus Calamus; species Calamus simplicifolius. The sequence goes on along the minus strand of UESW01002354.1, from coordinate 64,957 downwards.
CTAGGACTTCCAATGCATCATTAAATTCTTTAGAGTTCTGAAGCACCTCATCAGTTGAGAGACGCTTTGCATCCATGAATTTCTGCCTGATCAAGTCCATGTCAACATCACTTCGTTTAGAGTTTAACATCCCCTTTCGAACTGGCTTGTTCTTCTGACTCTTAAACTTTGGTGTGTCCATGACTTCAAAAACATCTTTGAATTCTTGGTGCTCATCAGTGCTACTCCTGTATGAATGGTCCTCAGAGGATGCATACTTCTCTTGAAACCCCAAAGATGATGTTGTCTGGAAACAACTACCCATATTCTTCTGCTGTTTGCGGCCCATCAGAGGAGGCAGTGTATCAAGACCCATCAATCTTGCAATCACACTAGGTGAGGGATGTCTAGTTTCCAACTCTTTTGACACCTCTTCATCTATGAGCATTCTCATAGGTGTGCCGCTGGCTTTCCTAGATGAGCTTCGCCGGTGTTCAAGGGCAGCCTAGAATATGAAAACACGTAAGTCAGTATTAGTATCTAAGTCATACACAAAGCCACTAGTTGAAAAGCCGAAAAGAACCACATAACTTTGTCTAACAGCCAGTAAAAAGGAGGGAAGCGACATGTCAGACAGCAAACATCAATTAAATATCTTAATGCCCGTTACAGATTATATAGAAGCAGCAAATTGCTTCTATAATGGTAATTGATTCCATGGATGTCACTTATGCAGATATTTCATTAAGAAAAAAAAAAAAAAAACATGCAAGCAACACGCTCATGACACTTGAAAATTCTATGACAAACGATATCAAAAAGTTCTTAATATGTTGTTGCCAATGACTTACTTGAGACTTCCTTGCATCCCATATCCATATCAGACAAGCTTAAAGTGGGGAAATAAGCACTTACAGAATTTTCTTCCATTGAAGAGCCACTGCGACAAGAATCCAGTGCTGGCTTCAAAGCACTAGTTTGTTGTCTCAATTGAACATTCCCTGAGATAAAACCTTCTCACTATAAGATAATAACCCATCAAAAAGCAGAAATTCATGGCAAGAAAATACAGATAACAGCATGTGTGAGTGTTGTCACACAATAGCACACTCCGAAACAAACATAACAAGAACGTTCAAAGTATCATAAAGCGAATATAGAAGCCAAGAACCTTTAATTGAGCATTTAAAGGGACGGAGGAGTATTTAACGGCAAGCAATTCTTCCAAATGAATCAAACTTAATTTAAGCTGGATTTCAGTAGAAGAAAATATATAAGCATTAATATCTTAATCTACATAACGGTCAGTGAAATGAAGTTATGGAACCAAAAATGAACAATTTAAAGTATTATTAATTAGGTTAAACGCTGCAAAAACAAATAAACAATCTAAATAACCTGCAACAATTCGCACGAAAATTGTTGAATAAGTAACTATTAGGAATAAAATTCTTTTATATATGCATAAAGCCGTTTTGCCTCTTAAATTTGACTGTCGTTAGTTTGTCTGTGTCTGTAACCAGAACAAGTCCTATAAATTGTTCTAAAGTCATACTTGTCACATGATGAATAAGAACAGCTTTGTCAACTTCATATCATTCATTCCCACCTAATATTTTGGATGAATTCGAGCTCAACAATTGCACGGCATCAGATTAGATACTATATTTGGATAGACATCAATACCCATTGTTAATATGATAATTGAAGCTATGAGAGGGACAAGGCATGTTGGCAACCGCCACGGGGTCCGATCGAAATAATTTCTCTCTGTATAACTGAACGATGGTCAGAACCATAACATTCCACTAGCCACGTTCATCTATTATTTATTCACTTGTTTTTTTTATTTAATGGAAACCTCTGTGGCCCCGTATTACAAAACAACAACTTGGGCGGACCCAATATCACAACTTAAGGCAAGAGAATACAAAATTTTAAACCAATCAGCAAAATCCCAAGAAATACGACACGGCAGCAAGATGCAAGATCTCAAATTTTATGCTTTCCTTTTTTTTTTTTTAAGGCGATACAAGAAATTTCACGAAATTATCCAAAACAGAGAATTTTTTTTTGAAAATAAAATAAAATAAAAGTCATCATGGAACCCTAGAATTCGCACGAATCCCTCGCGCACAGCTTGTGAAGAACCCAGAAAAAGCAACACCTGGAATCGTAGAAGTGAAAGAAAGCACGAACCTTGACGGTCAGCGGAGACCTTGTTGAGATCGGAAGCGGCGATCGCCCCGCCGCCGGCCCGGTGGGGCCTCTCTCTGCCCCGCGGCCTGCCAATCTGATACATTGCTCCTGTCTGCAAGCCCAAACACCCTCAGAGAATCGGAAAAGAAGATCTCCGCGGAATCGCTCAAGAAAACGAGTGCCTCAGCTGAGGAACGAAAGACGGCAACGACATCGCCAAATGGAAATCCTAAAGACTCCCCGCTCCGGCGGTCGGAAACGGTTAGATCTCAAGAAGCGATTCAAAAACGAGAGAGAAGAGAGAGAGAGAGAGAGAGAGAGGGCGAGCATTAAATGGCGGCGCTCCGGGGAGAGAGAGAGAGGAGCGGTAAGCGGTAGGAACAATAACAGCACGCACACTCCCCTCTCGCTTTTTTTTGTTACCGTTTGCTTTAATAAATATTTGAATTTTTAAACCCCCCTGCGCCCTCCGGAGACTTCTGACACGGCTGGGAGCGAAGCGCGGGAGCTCGACGCATCCGTGAGCGGCAAACTGTCCTCCACGCATGTCTATAGAAATATTCTATGCGGACGACTGATCTGCCGTTCGTTTCGGCCATCGGACCTCCTCCGTTGTCCGCATAAAGAATGGAGACACGGTCGACTGGCGTGCGGGGAGTGGAGTTGGTGCTGAGGGCGCGTTGGTGGAAGGGAGAGGAGAGGAGGCCGAGTAGAGGACAAAGGAAGGAGCGTAGGTCACGGACGGGGCGCTGTTTTCTTTTATTTCTAGAGCCCGACGGCAACTTGCGGTTGCTGCGAATGCACGCCATGTGGCGTGTGCAGTAATGCAGATTCTTCTTTCTTTTCCTTCAAAGCCGGCATTAGACTTGGCAGATAGGCTACCTTACTGGATCTTTTGTCATGTGAACCTTATACTTCTTCTTTCTTTCTTTTTTTTTTTTTTTTTTTTTAAAGCTTCTTTTCCCAACTTATTTTCTAGGAGGAGGAAGAGGATCAAAGAAAACGCAATGGGCATGCAAATTTATATATATTTTTTTATTCTAGTGTAAATGTTAAGTTTAAGTTTTTAAATTTGAATCCCTAAATGTATTTTAAATATGCTTTAATTTATATCAGAAACAATTCTATTCGCTTGATTTTTAGCTTCTTGTCATTGCGATCTCTTCTTGACGTGGAAGACAAAAAGAGGGGCGAAAAAAGTGGGTCTTCTTGCTGTAAACGGCAGTGATTACTGGCCTTCCACGTCGCGTGAAGATTAAGCAAGATTCAAAGACCAAATGAAAAGAGTTAAATACCACGATGAAACAACATCATTTGAATGAATTCGTTATATATATATATATAACTGTTGAAGATATTTGGTGATAGAGAGAGGTTTGTTAGATTCTCAAGTTACGTCTTCTTCTTTCATTGGTTTGGAATTAAAGTTGATCATCAATTTATTTCGTGATGTCTGAAGTCTTATCTTCATGAGATGTAATGTAAGAGAGTAAAAAACCTTTGGCTAGCCGACGTGCAATTGAAGCTGAATCCTGCGCTCTCTCTCTCTCTCTCTCTAGCCTGATGCTGGCCCTTGGCAGTAGCACGCCAGCCACCTACTCCCTTTGTCCCCTACTTTAATTAATCTCTCTACCTCTCTACCTGTCAAGCTGGCAGGGAGCATTCTTCGTAGGCGCTTGTTTGCTTGTCACGTCCACTGTTATTAGTATATGTATTGTTACTTAACCACGGTGTCCAAATTCCACCCCAATCACGGAATAACAATAATATATTCATGATTTGAATATAGAAAGCGCGAAGAATCTCTAATCACGCAGTATATTATTTGTCTCCACCACTTTATACGGAGGTCATCATCTTTTGGTATAATCATATCAATCCCGGGGTCCCAGACTCAGTGGGAAGGAAGAAAAAGTCCAAAAGTGGAGGAAAATGTTCAGAACAGTACTCTTAAGCTTTTGTCCTATGTGCAATATGACTGGAGACTGGCTGAAGTCTTTGTCCATTGTCCCACCTCATTAATTCTAACTTCTCAAATCCATCAGCTTATTACAGGGGCTACAAGTGCTTAAAATCATGCAGTGGTTATTAATTTATAACAATCAATTGACCTATGATTACGCATCCAGAGCTCGTTTGATATATTTTTCTAAATTATATTTGTTATCATACAAATTTATTTTTGATTTGAATGCAGTTCATTTTGAATTCAAACATATCTTTCGTCTGAATGAACCTACAAGACAATCCTCATACAAAGAACGTTAAGGATGGCTCTCTGCAAAAGACCCTTTAACACTCAAATCAGTAAAGATTTACAGCAAGCAGATATGAGAAAAAGGCTCTTACAGAAAAGTTTCTTAAAATGGCCTCTCAAGAAGCCGAAGCTCTACTTGAGCTTCAATGAGTTTTTTCAATGAAAGAGTGAGCATACCCGAAGAATTTTTGGACAAGGTATTTATAAGTTACTGGCGTGATAGCAACAATTACTTGGCTTCTTGGACGTGTCACATGGAATCAAAAACCGTCATGATTCGAATCAAATTTATTATGAGCCGGTGGCACTTAAATCTGGTTAGTTAGAGGATCAATGGTTAGAGAGACTAGCTGATGCTTTGAGATTCGATGATTTATAGGCTCTAGGCCACGTTCGCATTATTAGCTTTATTCCCCACTTAGGATAGTTGGGGACCCACGTAGTTGGAATCTCGTCAGATTATCATGAAATTGAATTTTCCTGCACTTGGCCCTTTATTTCTACTTTGGGAAAAATACTTTGGGGAATCAGGCGATTGAGCCATTCATGATGATAGATAATGACACACTTGGGCTAGGTGTGGAGGTAGCTCAGTTTTGCAGAGGTTCAAGGATTCCTCGATTCTGTTGAGGAGTAAAAGTAACTCAGTTTGACCAAAGCATGGGAACAGCTCGATCCGCCGAGGTATAGGAGCGGCTCTAGCCTAGCCTAAGGTATTAGGATAGCTCGGTTAGGCCGAGGTATAAAGATAGCTCGATCTCGCTAAGGCATATTGGCCTTGTCTTTTTCCGAACGATAACTGGTGGATTAGAAGTCGAAAGTGATTCCAACCTTTTCGTCGTCCACATGGATATTGATGTAATAACGATTTTATCCCGCATCAATATCTTTTTATTTTTAAAAAAATCAAAAATAAATGATGCAGAGAAAATTATCATTATATCAATAAACGTGCGCAGCAACAAGAGTCGAGTTATCTTTGATATGGCTGATCAAACCACATTCAAATTGACTAACGAAGCTATAGTCCAACGACAGCAAGAGTCAGACTCAGCCTCAAAGTCGGTCTCGGAGCCGATGCTAGAGTTGGTCTCGACAACGACTCCAGAGTTAGTATTGATGCCAAAGTTGGTCTTAGTACCGATGCTAGAGTCGGTCTCGGCGCTGATGCTAGAGTCGGTCTCCGAACCTCAGCAGGGCCAACCTATCCCAGTACCTCGGTAGAACCTAGAGTCGGTCTCCAAACCTCGGCAGGGCTGACCATCCCAGTACCTCGGTAGGACCGAGCTATCTTAGAACTCAACATGACCGAGTTATCTCATTACCTCGGAAGGGCCGAGCTATCTCCGAACCTTGTAGGGCCGAGCCATCTCATACCTCGGTAGGATCTATGAATGGCAATGACCCGAGGATGGCCTGGGCGGTCTATACCAGTCCCCATCCCCGTTAGAAAAATGTTCCATTCCTCACTCCATTGATACCACTAGGTACCGTTTGGTCATTTACATAAAAAATAAAATTATTTTATTAAATTTATAATTTATTTAAAAATTTTAAAAAAACTAATAGAAAAATATGATGGAGCTTTTTGAATTAACTTCTAACAACTGCCAATTTCCTCTTTGAAATAACTCTCCCTCAATCTAACTTGTCGAGTTTATTGAAAGTTGAAACATCTGATGCTCTATTTTTTATTTTTATTTTTAGAAGTAAAAATAAAGTCTACAAAATGAAAGCAAAGGAGTTTACAAATGATATTTAAAAAATCTCCTCTTTCTTGGATAAGAAAGAAGAGAATGAAAAGTGAGAAATGAAACAACTAACAATGAAGAAAATAAAGATTTTCAACGCAACAACTGCAAAAAAAAGAATACATTCAAATTTAAAGAAAACTAACAACAAGCCAAGGATATTATTAAAGGCATTTTAATAAAAAAAAATAAAGAAATATCTTTTTTAAAACTAAAGAAAAAAAATTAAGCAAAATTATTAAAATTTAAATATATTATATTAAAGCTAATGGAGATGGGGATGGGTAAACTGGGATGGGGCGAAGAATACCGTTCTCGGGCCATTTACGCATTTAGCTGTTAACGAGTAATCCCCATTACCCGTTAAGCCGTTTAGATAGTGGATTCTTCGATCCGTTAAAAATGGTACCGGTCGGGTAAATGACCAAACCGGAAAAGTTGCCATCCCTAGCAGGATCGATGCTCATCCCCTCAACATAAGCGCTCGGATGATGAACCATCCTAATCGCAAGGATTTTGGAGTGGCTTCCCAAAACAGAAATGAAGCCAAATACAACACTCCATCCATGATCAACGGATTTCAAATTCTTGATAAAGCGCTCATCAGCTTCATCAACTGCCGATCTCCATAACCAATGGAATTCCGGCCTTATCGGATGCCAACTCCCTAAAATGCATCCAAAAAATTAGGTAACTGCTTACCTTCTCAGCAGCGCACAAATACAAAGTCCCAAGATGATCCCATGTATGCTTTTCATATCCTCACAACTCTAGCAAAGGCGAGAACACATGAGAAACCCTCTCAGAGAAAGATCATTCTGCTGGAGCCTTCTCCTCTTATTTGATTGCCAAGAGTTTTCACTGACTTGGGCGTCGAAGGGTCTTTGCAGAGACCACCCCCTGTGCTTCCTGCGAAAGACTGCCTTACAGTCCATCCAGACGAGGGAGCGTACTCAGATCCCGACGTGCACCATCCCCAGCTGGAGAACGAAATTAGTCCCATTAAACTTGTAATCAAGGAGACAATTTCCAAACAAGAAGGACGTCTTTCTCGATGGCTAACCGCAAGACAACAACCACAAATGTCCTGATCATGCCATATCTCAAAGGCCTAATCCTACAAATAACACGATGCCCTCGTAGCCGTCACCAATCGAGGTTCCTCCACCACCAGCAGCCCCAGTCACCCAAGACCAGTTTGTCATGCTTCCAATAAGTCCAAGCCCTATCACAACTAGTGCAGAGGCTTCATGGAGTACCTCTTCCAGCTGTGCCCACTCAGCAACTTCTTGATGGAACAACAACCCCGGCTCCGATGATAGTTCCTCCATCAAATCCACTCGAGGCCATGAGCCTCCCCAACAACCCAGCCATGAAGGAGTTGAGCCGGCACCGCCAAGGGTGGAGATAGGAGCCTGCCTAGATTCATCGGGCTCGTTCCCTATCTTCAATATTCTCTCGCCACGACTCAAATCCGTAGCCGCGATCCTTCATCCCGTCTCTCCTACTATTCATGATGGCGGGTGCAATGACAACTCCAAGAGATGTACCAAGAGTTGCATCAGGAGTTGGACGTTGTCAAACAGGCATCCCATCCTCAACCCAAGGTGGAGCAGGGTGTATCCTTCATTGAGAAAATCATGCAAGAGGTGGTCCCATCCCATATTGATGAGGGATGAAGTGGAATGATGCCATGTAGGAGGAGATAGTAATAACTAAATAAAAAATAAAGTAAGCTGGTTACATTTTTATGTAAAAGAGCAGAAATTTTATGAAGGATTTGCATATTAAACTAGACTGGATGAGAATCCTTCAAAATAGTAAAGAGAAAGGATCTTTGTGGCTAAAAAACCACACAGGCTAGGGCTTAGTTACTCTAATATTTTAAATCAAAAAATATTGAAAGAGGGGTACCCGGCCATTAATATATCAGAGATTGGAAGGTTTACACTCAAGGATAAAGTTCTTGGATGACAAGAGATTCTTCTAGTTGCAGGACTTCTTGTATCTGTTTCTTATCACGGAAGACCTTCTTCTTTGGAATCTGGAATTCGGGAATCCTACAAACAAATTAAGTTAAGAACATAAAATTTGGTGGAGTATTAATGAAATGAAGGAAAAGGAATGGAAGGTTGAAATTAAGATGAAACTTGGTGATTTAGGTAGCTTGGCCGGCCTTCTTTGTGGAGTTTTCTTGCACCTTGGAAGATGGGATGGGATGGTAGAATGGAATGAAGAATGGCTAATGGATCTTGGTGGAGATGACTTCTTGAAGTAGCTAAGGGCCTCTCACCCACTCTCTCGGAGGACATTTGCCAACACAAATGAAAAAAATAAACTCAACTTTCATTCATCATAAAATTATCTTTACAAGAGCTTAGAGTAGTATTTATAAGCCTCCAAGGGACTTTTAAAATTTTAATTACATGGAGCTTTTCATGGGAAGTTGCAACCTAAGCAAGCTATAAGGATGGAGGGTTGAAACAACTTATAACTAAGCTTAAGAAGAGGAAGAAAAGTGGGCGGCTCTTTTGAATTTGAATTCCCCTTGATGATGTGGCATGTGGTGATGTGCTTGATGAGGTGTACACCAAGAGGTTACATGGCACCAAGCAATGCTTGCTGAAGTGGCCATCTTGGATTGATTTGTTGGAGGTTGAATGCATCCAATCTTCAATCTTACTTGCTTACCTTGAACCCAATTCCATACCTCTCTTGACCCAACTACTAAACTCACTAAATACAAACCAATTTGACCCTACTTGGACTCAAGAACCCAAATTAAAATAAACAACTTTAATTACACGACTCAAATTCAAAGAAGTAAAATTATTACTCTATTTATAGGACACATTAAAGCCATTCTGAATTGATCGAAGCCTCTTTCGAACTTTGGTATCCGTACCACATATCAAGCTCCCAACCATCGAGCCATACCACAGGACCATCGTCCTTGATGACTACTAAGCAGTTTTGGGTCCGTCATGATGTTCCACGAAGCATTGGATGCGATCCTATGCAAGGCCTTTCCCTCCACTCTTAGGGGGTCCGCAAGAACATGGTTCGATACTCCGAAGCCAAATTTCATTGATTCCTTCGATGAACTGGGTGTCTATTCACCAGCCAGTTCGTCAGCAATCACCACCACAGAAGATGATCCGACTCCCACTCCAAAGTCAAGCAGCGAGAGGGGGAGTCCTTGAGAAGTTTTCATAGCCGTTTTAACACAGTCATACTGCAAGTTGACCACCTAACCACAAGGTAGCCATGTCTGCCCTAGCGGGCAGAGTGTCAAAGAGGGGGATTTCTACTTAGTCTTAGAAGTCAACTACCTAAAGAACTTCTTTGATATAATGGCTCTAGCAGGCAGATATGCCAGGATAGAAGAATATAGAAAGTTGGCCTGAGCCGAGCAATCCAAGAAAAAGGAGAGAAGTGATCTGAAAAGAAATGACCAGCTAGCCCTGTGAACCTGCCACATCACCATGGGGCCCCACCGCCAAGAATGCACACCAGAACCCTAGAGCGAAGGTTCATCAATACACCCCTAAAGCAGCCCACAGAGCAGAACAACCATCAAAACGTCGACAACTATCCCTACCGAACCCACCAATGGCTGGTAATGTTAATATGATTACTATGGTCGGCTCCTTCCAGGGACAGTCAAACGAAGAGAAAAATTGGCCTAAAAGGGCCCGATGCGAGGGGCTCGCCTTTTCAAATGAGGACCTCAAAGGGATACAGTACCCCCAAGACATGGAACTCGGATCACCTCGAGTAATAAAGACCTTCAACGGAAACAGTACCCCCAAGACATGAAACTCGGATGACCTCCAAGCAATGAAGACCTTCAAGGGATATAGTACCCCTAAGACATGGAACTCAAATAAAACCCAAGCATATTACCAGTGAAGTATGCTTGAACTGAGCCATTTTGCTTATTATAATAAAACTTCACTCTTAGATTCAAATATTTCTTATTGAATAATAATCTTCCTTGAGTTGTGAATGAAAGGCAGGTCTTGCCCAATCATTGACCATGGGTCCGTCTTCCGGGCCTCTTCTGGGCCTCAACAAGGCCAACCAGAGTCCTCTGAACCTCGGCATGGCCGAGCTTTCTCCGTATCTTGGCAGGGCCAAGTAAAAGATCTTCTGGGCTTCGGCAAGCCCGATCAGAGTCCTTCGAACCTCGGCATGGCCGAGCTTTCTCTGTACCTTGGTAGGGCCAAGTAAAAGATACTCCTGGCCTCGGCAAGGTCGATCGAAGTCCTTCGAACCTCAGCACAACCGAGCATTCTCCGTACCTTGGCAAAGCTAAGTAAAAATTTTTTGAACCTTAGTAGGGCCAAGTAAAAGATCCTCCGGGCCTCGGCACAACTGACCGAAGCTTTCTCCAAACCTTGGCATGGCCGAGCATTCTCTGAACCTTGACAAGGCCAAGTAAAAATTTTTCGAACCTTGAAAGGGCCAAGTAAAAGATCCTCCGAGCCTCAGCACAACCGACCAAAGCTTTCTTCGAACCTCAGCATAGCCGAGCATTCTCCAAAGCTTAGCAGGGCCAAATAAAATATCCTCCGGGCCTCAGCACAACCAACCAGAGCTTTTTTTGAACCTCGGCATGGCCGAGCATTCTTCGAACCTTGGCAAGGCCAAGTAAAATCTTTTCTCCGTAACTTAGCTGGGCCAAGTAAAATCTTTTCTCCGTACCTTAGCTGGGCCAAGTAAAAGATCCTTCGGGCCTTGGCACAGCTGATTGGAGCTTTCTCCGAACCTCGGTACGATCGAGCATTCTTCGAACCTTGGCAAGGCCAAATAAAAATTCTTCGAACCTTGGTAGGGCCAAGTAAAAGATCCTTCGGGCCTTAGCACAGCCGACCGGAGCTTTCTTCGAACCTCGGCATGATCGAGCATTCTCCGAACCTTGGCAGGGCCAAGTAAAAGATCCTTCGGGCCTCGGCATAGACCGAAGCTTTTTTCGAACCTTAGTATGGCCAAGCATTCTCCGAACCTTGACAGGGCCAAGTAAAATATTTTCTCCATACCTTAACAAAGCCAAGTAAAAGATCCTTCAGGCCTTGGCAAGCCCGACCAGAGTCCTCCGAACCTCGGCACGGCTGAACTTTCTCTGCACCTTGGCAAGGCCAAGTAAAAGATCCTCTGAGCCTCGGCATGGCCAACATTCTTCGAACCTTGGCAAAGCCAAGTAAAAATTCTCCGAACCTTAACAAGGCCAAATGAAAATTCTCCAAAGCCTCAATGGGACCAACTCTACTCCCTATGCCTGAACCTATGCTTCGGAATAGAAAGTGGGAGGCATGTGATGCAAAAAAAAATATCATCGCATCAATAAACGTGTGCAGCAATAAGGGTCGAGTTTTCTTTGATATGGCTGATCAAGCCATGTTCGAATTGACTGATGAAGCTATAGTCCAACGGACAGCAAAAGTCAGACTCGACCTCCAGCATCAGTCTTAGACCGATGCAAGAGTTGATCTTGTTGGGAATTGTATTCTAAAGCCAATCATTTGATGATTGTGCTGATGTAAATTGTATATAAATTGATATATTAATAAAAGTTATTTGGCAGTTTATTCAAGAACATCTTCTTAAAACTCCTAATAGTAATGAAGCCCTCAGGATCTTTCTTCACGATAAAGGAGGATTTATCTTTGAAGGTCCTTAAAAGAGTTCGTGACCAAATGATATACTATGACAGGGCCATAGTACTATCAATTATAGGACGTTGTATATCATATCTGTTTGTTGTCCTCTTAACAAAGGAGTGTAGAGACACTGGTATGACATACAGGTGAAAGTGTAGGAGTATATTTCACCAACGTGACTCATTTTCGGATACTCTACTGTCAAGAGTTAATCCGAGAAGATATAGGTATAAGTATCCTTCAAACCTGAAGATCACAACCAGTGGCTTACAAGAAACTCATTGTACTTAGGTGCCGGACCACCTGGATTTCTAATCCAGCTACGAAAGGTTACTGAGTGCAGTCAAGTACTTGTGGTAGTCAGTTATGGATCAAGATGGAATTTGACCTATCCCGTTAAAAGGAGAAATGCTTGTGTTTCAATTTAGCAAGACCTTGGCCAAGGAACTTCATGTGAAAGTCACATGATCACTAAAATTGAAATCACTTTATGGATTTGCTGTTTAGAGTTGACATGCTCTTAAGCCATCCTTAGCATTTGTAGTCAAGAGGATGAATTATACGGTAACTATTTCTTAGGGTTCTTGAAGTTTGCTCGGCAACTCTTTGACCTATCCGGACGTCGGGTTTCATTGCTAGATGGGCACATCGATTAGTATAGAAAATTATTTCTATACTACCAGCTTAGGTTCGAACCTAGAGAGTCACACGCATAGAAGTTTCCTAGGAAGATCTATTTGCTAATCAATGATTGAGAATCGTATATGATTTAATTAATCAATTTGATTGATTGAATTATCTCAATTGGATTAAGTACAAGTGAATAAGATTCAATTTGGTTTAAGTCTATTAGAAGGACTAATCAATTTCAAATATTGATTTAAAATTAGATTTGATTTGGATTTAAATAGATTCAGGATTAGCCAAATTTGATTTGGGCTAGGACCATGATCTATATTGGTTTAATCCAATAAATTTAAATTAGCTTAAAACCAAAAATCCAAACCCCATGTATGAAAAAGGTTTTCTCGCATGATGAGATAACTAAAATCTCATCTCATGAGAAATTAAATTCTCATGCAGAATTTAATTTATAACTTTTAGTTTTCTTCAAATGATTCCCAAGTTCAAGACAAATAAATTTTGCTAAAGGTGCCTCTTTGGAAGAGCACTCCACACAACTCTCCGTGCATTGACAAGTGTGTGAATTAATGTGCCTCTTTGGAAGAGCACTCCATACAACTCTCCGTGCATTGACAAGTGTGTTAATTAATGTGCCTCTTTGGAAGAGCACTCCACACAACTCTTCATGCATTGATAAGTGTGTGAATTTAATATGTCTCTTTGGTTTTCACAAAAACAGTAGAATTCTAAATGTTAGAATTCAATAGGCTGGCTAATATGAAATTATAAATAGAGGACATCCCTCACCAGATAACACAACACAAGATCAAAAGAGATCAAAAAAAATTCTAAACAGTTAGAACCAAGTGTTACAGTTCTAAGAGTTAGAACAGAAAATTCTGGTGTGATTTTAGTGTTAGCAAAAGCTTGGTGGATCTTGGAGGAAGATTCAAGTGGAAGAATTCAAGATCAGCAAAATTATTTTTCCACGAGCTAGCACTCCCGGGAATCCGATCATTCGGGGGCTTCGCGTGGACAATACTAGAGGCCGGACGATTGAACGGCTGCAGAGCACAAAGGATTTACCTACTGTTCTTAAGGTGAGTGATTTGATCCTTAGATCTTAAGACAGGCTTCAAGATGAGTAGTATGACTTCTCATCTTGAAGATTAAGATATGATCTTAATTATTTAATTTATATGCAATACTTAGATCAAACGATCTTATAATATAAGGCAAAGATAGATCTTGATGCATGTTAGAAAGATTAATATGTAATCTTTAAATTTCTGCATTGATAATTGTTATCAAATTTTTAAAATATGCATGCCTCGGGGATTAACTCTCCCAACAGATCTCGGCATCAACTTCAGAGTTAGTACCATTGCCAAAGTCAGTCTTAGTACTGACACTAGAGTCGATCTCAACACCAATGCCGGAGTCGGTCTCGACGGCGGCACCAGAGTCGATCTCCAAACCTCGGCAGGGCTGAGCTATCTCAATATCTCGGAAGGGCCAAGCTATCTTCGAACCTCGACAGGGTCAAGCCATCTCTATACCTCGATAGGATCGATCCTTATCCCCTCAATATAAGCAACATTACTGCTTTAAACCACGCTGGATATCTCAGAGGATGAACCACCCTAATTGCAAGGATTTTGAAGTGAGCTTCCCAAATAGAAATGATAGTCAAATACAACACTCTGTCCATGATCAATAGGATTTCAAATTTTTGATAAAGCACTCATCAGCTTCATCAACTGTTGATCCCTTTAACCGACGGGGTTCTATTCTTATCGGATGCCAACTCCCTAAAATGCATACAAAAAATTAGGTAACTACTTACCTTCTCGGCAGTGCACAAATACCAAGTCTCAAGACGACCCTAGGTATGCTTTTCTTATTCTTATAACTCTAGCAAAAGCGAGGATATCTGATAAATCCTCTCAGAGAAAGATCCTTCTGGTGGAGCCTTATCCTCTTATCTGATTACCAAGAGTTTTCACTGACTTGGACATTGGAGGGTCTTTCGCAGGGACCACTCCCTATGCTTTCTGCGTAAAGACTGCCTTATAGGTCCATCCAAACGAAAGAGCGCTACTCAGATCCCGATATGCACTATTCATAAGACGAAGAACGAAATTCAGCATCAACATTAAATACCATCTTTTTTATATTTATTTTTTAATATTAAAAGAAGAAAAATATATGCAACCACCGCACACAATTTCCCTTCTCTTCTCCATCTAAGCATAAAATATAGGGGAAAAAATTTTACCTTTTTTTCTCTAAACAAAATGAGGGGGTAATAGTACGGTTCTTGTTTACTTTCTTAATAAGTTTCTTTTTAGTAGCACCCAAGTTGAGAAAATAATACAAAATTTTAAATTATATTATAAAAATTACAAAAATAACATTAAAAATAATTATTTTTATTTGTTCATTCATTTTTTTATTTATCTATTCTAACAAGTATTACGATTAAATGTTCTATTCCAATTTATTTATTCGCAAAAGTTTTTTTACTATATGAAATTTTTTTCTATTTATTTGTAATAAGATTTAAATTTTTACTTTTTATTTATTTATTTTCACAAAATCATGGCGAGATATTAATAAAGAGAAAAGATGACTTTGGTGTGATCTCATAAAAAAGAAAATATTTTATTTATTTTTTATGATGCTGTAGATTATTTTTAATTTTTTCCAAACCTGTATGTTGCAAGTATTGTATGATTAATAGAGACTATGTGAAAAGTTATTTTTTGAAATGAAATAATGAATGGAACTCTCATTTTAATATAATAGAGATGATCTTTATCTCCTAATTATATATACAAATAAAGATCTCAAGAGATTGATCAGTGACTAATCATATCTAGATTGATGAAAGATATCTTCATGCATTAATTATCAAGATTTTAAGAGGGAGTTGTACCAAAGTACAGTGATCCCACTTGGGAACCAAAATTGATAAAGAAAGAATCATCCATACTTCTAGGTGGATCTCTAATTAACTTGATCGCCAGTCCCAGCTCAACGGATTCAATTTATAATCTCACTAATCTCTAGATGCTAAATTAAGCGCAAGTCGTCTAACACATCCAAGTTGAGAGAGCTTCCAGAAAATTTTTTAAGCAAGATCTCTCAAAGTTAGTGTTGTGGTCATAAAAAACATTAATTGGACTCACAGGCAATAATAGGTAGTAAGTAATCACCAACCATATCAATTTTTATAACTAATAATGTTATCTGTCATGTCGAAATAAGGTAGATAATACAATATCCAAGAGCAAAAGCAAATCTCTCACAATCTATTCAAGCCATCCTCAAAGGACTCTTGCACAATTAATTCTTGACTCTTTGCTGTGTACCCATTAAACAATTTAACCATCACCCTTGTATGCTCATCTTCCTATATATATATATATATATATATATATATATATATATATATATATATATCAGTCTACACAAACGACAAGCATTTCTTTCAACGTGTCCGCCACTTTTGATTTGGATTCTAGGCTGTCTGGCAAAGCCAATCCCTTTGTTAGGCAGAGCTTGCTTAGGTCGGCCAAACTCATGTCTGTCAAGCTACACCGAATCAAATTCCATTCGAATTTATTATATATAAGAAAAACGTGGCTCATCTTCTTGATCTCCTTAATTTCATCCTCTTTTATGCCTCTAGATTATAAAATTTTGAATCAAATCTAGCTGGAAGGAAATTAAAACTTAATCCAGGCATCCAGCCTAACCTTGCAGTACTAAACCTCGAACTAGCTTAATTATAGGTGGAATTGTTTTGACCTAGAAGTCACCTCAAGTTACATCTGCCGACAAGGCCATGCTGGGATTTTACCCAACCCGCCGTGCTCCGAGCCCCTATCCAAGACCAAGAGAAGAGAGCATCTGCGAACCGTCTCCCGCATCCCAGAAAGATCCACTTGGAATCCACTGAGGCATTAATGCTTCCAATGAAAAGTGAACATGCGACATATAATCTATTTGCTAATTAACCATCTTGTAGTGTTATTAATTAGACTATTTGGCACTGTCTACATCCACTTATTCTCTACCTCTTTTGACCTTTTATACTGAGGCAGGCAAGATGACAACCAACAGTGTTTTGCTAAAAGGGTGGCAGATTAATTAGGCAGGCAGGATTAGGTGCCAACAATATCTAATTGACTTCCAAGGCTATCGTTAGTTAATTAAATCGCCTGACTTTTGTCTCGTATGCAGACAAATGATTGTCACTTGAAAGTGTTTTGTGTTGCAAACTGGGCACCCCATGTCTCTCATGAGTTTGCATTTGTAGTGAGTGATCTGTATGCAGACTGATGATGCTCAATCATCTTGAGCTAACGTTCTTGAGCATCAACAGATATACCATTGATCTACTAAAAGGGTTTTTCTTCATCTTCAGAGTCTGCAAGAAGTTTTAGGGGCCAGGTTTTTTGGTAGGGACCCTTCGACGCTCAAGTTAGTGATCAGGATCACAACAGTAAGTTTGAAAGAGGTAGCTTGTAGAACTGATTGAGTCCTTGGCTTCTCCCCTCCCCTT
This sequence comes from Calamus simplicifolius, assembly GCA_900491605.1. NCBI lineage: Eukaryota > Viridiplantae > Streptophyta > Magnoliopsida > Arecales > Arecaceae > Calamus > Calamus simplicifolius. The sequence goes on along the minus strand of UESW01002354.1, from coordinate 47,914 downwards.
ACCTATTTTTTATTAGCCTCTTGAGTCTGCCTGGCTTGCTCGCTAAGATTGGGATTTCATGATGGGTTAATGCTTTCACAAATAGAATGTCAGAGCTGGTCGGATTGGATCCACATCTTCTGATTCTGGATAATTGGTACTTTACAGTAGGTAACCGCCTTTTAACGCTTATTTAGCTAGGGTCATTAAATTTTACTAATGACTTTTTGGACCTCAATGGCTTTTTTTGACCCAAAATGATTGATACTTTTCAGTAGATAATCGCCTCTTGAGGCTTATTTACCCAGGGTCATTAAATTTTGCTAATAACTTTTTGGGCCTCAATGGCTTTTTCTGATCCGAGGTGATTAGTATTTTTCAGTAGATTGCCTTTTGAGGTTTATTTAGCCAGGGTCATTAAATTTCGCTAATGACTTTTTGGGCCTCAATGGCTTTTTCTGACCCGAGATGATTGTTACTTTTTAGTAAATAATCCCTTTTGAGGCTTATTTAGCCAGGGTCATTAATGTCGTCTGTTGGGCCATGGCTTTTCGGAGCTCATGCTAGAACTGACGGTTCCTGTCTTATTAAACCTACAAGGATCGCAGATGGTAGACGAGCTCGACTTTATCCATACAAGGGCTTATTTGGAAAGCTGGAATGAATCATGAGGATAGGACAAAAAGGGCACCGATACCGCTTCGATAGCTGGGGCCACCTAGGAACTGCCTTGGGCTGCCTGGGGATCACTTCGGTAGCTGGGGCCACCTAGGAACTGCCTTGGGCTGCCTAGGGACCGCTTCTGTAGCTGGAGCCACCTAGGAACCACCTTGGGCCACCTGAGGACCGCTTCTGTAGCTAGGGCCACCTAGGAACCACCGTGGACCGTCTAAGGACCGCTTTGGGCTGCCTGAGGACCGCTTCTATAGTTGGGGCCGCCTAGGAACTGCCTTGGGCTGTCTAGAGACCGCTTTGGGCCGCCTAGGGACCGCTTTTGTAGCTCGGACCGCCTAGGAACCACCTTGGGCAGCCTCGGGATTGTCTTGGGCCGTCTAGAGACCGCTTCTGTAGCTGAGGCCGCCTAGGAACCGCCTTGGACCGCCTAGGAACCGCTTTGGGCTGCCTGGGGACCGCTTCTGTAGCTGGGGCCACTTAGGAACTGCCTTGGGCCGCCTAAGGACCGCCTTGGGCCGCCTGAGGACCGCTTCTGTAGCTGGGGTCGCCTAGGAACTGCCTTGGACCACTTAGGGACTGCTTCTGTAACTAGAGCCGTCTAAGAATCGTATTGGGCCATTTAGGGACCGCCTCTATAGCTGGGGCCGCCTAGGAACCGCCTTGGGCCATCTAGGGACCGCTTCTATAGCCGAGGTCGCCTAGGAACCGCCTTGGACCATCTAGGGACCGCCTCTGTAGCTGGAGCCAACTAGGAATTGCCTTGGGCCGTCTAGGGACTGCTTCTGTAGCTGGGGCTGCCTAGGAACCACCTTGGGCTGCCTAAGGACCGCTTCTGTAGCTAGGCCGCCTAGGAACCACCTTGGGCCGTCTAGGAACCGCTTTGTCTATTAATTATCATGTGGCTTTTACTAGCCACATCACATGCCCCCCCGCTTTTGAAGCTTGGCCTTCACGTGCGTGCCGCGCTTGCCAAGAGAAAGGAGCATAAAAAAATTTTCCTTTAATTGAATCTTGTGCGCTGTACCCTAATGAAAGTGGGCATGTGTCCCCGGAGAAGTAAAGTCTTCTCAGAGTCTTTTCGTTATTTAAGGAATGGTATTGGGTATAGCGCGGCCTGCAAGTGGATTAAGGAAAATGCCTCGTGATCAACAAGAAAGGCGAGGCGTCATAATTGGATTACTCTGGCAGCGTCCCGTTATTGGGCACGGATTGTACTCCCTCTGTAACTTGATGATACCTAGGCGATAGCTTTGCCTCTTTAGTTCTACTTTTTATGATCGGTGAGACTTTCGAAATTTGGGGACTAATATTGTCCTGCCCGTCTCCTCTGCCTCCTAGTACCTCTATTGTCTTCTCCATGTCTCCTTCACCTCCTAAATACTGAGCTCTTTTTGCTTACATTCCTTCGATTCAAGGTCAGTTTCTTTTGCCTTTCTGCCTCTTCTTTTCTTCCTCATGGATCCCCGTCCTGATAGGAAAGGTAAAAAGCCTTTAATCGAACCTTCTAGGAAGGAAATCCTCCAAGCCCATCGCCGGGCCCCCAGTGGCATCTCCATCCGTGGTCGCCCAGCGACTGCTGCTCTGACCTTGGCTAGGGCTCCTTCTCCAGTGCCTAGGGCTTCTTCTCCAGTGCCTAGGGATTCTTCTCCACTCTCTAGGGCATCGCCTTCACCATCTCGTTCGGCATCTCCTTCGATTTTTGAGTCCAAACCCATGGGTCTAGAGGAAATATGTTCCAACGTAAAGGACCGGGACATTGAAAAAATTAGGGTGAAGTATAATATACCCGACAACGTATGTCTGTCCGCACCCTGGCATGGCGATAAGGTAACCAGCGGTCGGTCCGATGGAGTCGCTCTATATGAGGAATTCTTCAAGCGTAGACTTTGTATTCCTTTTCACCCTTCTTTTCTGAACCTTTTAGATAGGTACGACCTTGTCCCGGCGTAGCTAACCCCAAATTCCATCAAGATTATCTATGCATTCATAGTTCTCTGTCATTTTCATGGGGCTCCTGACCAAGTCTCTCTCTTCCAGGCCTTGCATAAGCTCCGAAACCCTAAGAAAAATGGTTGGTGGAGCTTTGCCTCCTGGCCTAAAAGAGCCCTCAAATTAGACTTACCATCTAAGGTTAAGGAATGGAAGTCTCGCTTCTTTTATGTTCATATAGAGGGGGTGAAGACATCTTGGAGATTCCCTGATATCAGTCCTAATAAGAACTCGGTCATAGAAGAAAGAGATCAAAAGCTTTTTGACGCCCTCATGTCCTATGTCATCCCTCCTTATGCGGTGTTTCTATAGGAGGATAACCTCCGCGAAGCCCTAGCAACGCCGACATTGCCATCACCGGCACCCGGTGAGCGCCACCCTCTTCGATTATTAGCCATAGCATATATCTTTTTTTTAACTCTATCCCTTTGTGCAGAGATGAGGTTCTCCCCTGACTTCCTCGCATAGGCCCTTAAGAAAGGAAAGAAAGCCACCGGTGATCCGGCAAGAGCGGCGCCCAAGAAACCTCGGTGGGCAGAGCAGGGTGGGTTACCCCAAACCTTTATGGCTTTGCCCGTTGCTCCCGAGGTCACTCTAGTAGGGGAACCGAGAAGGAAGGATCCCCCTGTCGAAACGTCCGCAGCAGGGGTCCTTCCCACCGAGACTGAGGAGAAGCCGCTAAGAGGAAGGCCCTCGGCCTCTACCAGACCCGAGGGTGAGGCCATACCAGAAGTGAGAGCAACGATGCCCCCGGCGCGAGGAGCTAGAGATGACCACTCCTCGGCACTCCTCGGCCGCTCACTCGACATCAGAGGAGGCGGGAGTGTCTCCCGATGACATCCCTCTCAGCCGATCGTCCCGGGCCACCGCGATGCGCCGAGGTCGTCTGGTGGAGCATCTTCTAAGTCGCTCGATCCTCCCCAATCTTCAAGCAGAGCTTCGGCTCCAGCCATTAGAGAAATCTCTCGACGCTTTTTTCACCGTTGTCCTCCAAGTAAGTATGCTAATCTTTCCTCTTGATTAAACATAGATTACTTTCTAACCATTAGTGTGCGCAGGTGTCCAACAGTGCTTTTGTTCTTCAGGACGCTTGCACCGGAAGCTCTAGCAGTTGCAGGTGTGCCCAATCTGAGCTGAATGCTCTTAAGGCCCGGGTTGACGAGTTGACCCAGGAATTGTCTGAGGTCAAGGCTCGGGAAGTGGTGATGTCCATCACCTTACAAGCTGCTGAAGAGGAGGGCCAATCTTACAAGGTTCAGGCTGAGGAGGCAGAAAGGAAGGCCAGAGTTGCCGATGCTAAGTTGGCCGAAGCCATATCAAGGCTGAGGCTGACAGAAGAGAAATTGGAGAATGCCCTCCTCAGAGCAGACCATGCTGAAGATAGGGCAGATGCAGCTGAATCTGAAGCCCAGGCCGCCATGGAGAAGTTGGCTTCTGCCGAAGCAGAGGTTCGGACGCCTTGGAAATGTTGACCGCCATCAAGGCTCAAGCCATGGAGAAGGTGGCAGCTGCCCAGGTTGAAGCTTTAGTCAAGGTCAGCGCCACCGAACATCGGGCTCGATAGGCCGTGGAATTTTGCCGCTGAGTGCAGCGAGGAAGCCATCGATGCCTATGCACAAGGTTTTGATAAATGTAAGTAAAAGATCTTCTGAGTCTATAAATTAAGTGGCCTTGAAGACATTCAACCTGTAGACAAGGACGTCGAGGATGGGTCAGGACCCGCCGAGCCTTAGGTTTAGTTTCCTTCTTTTCTTTTTATATCTTGTAACGTGGCCGGAGTTGGTTCTTTTGTATGATAATTGGATTAATGAAAAGGCATTTTTAATGGCTACACTTGTTGCTCAATTCTCACAACTTCTTTGTTAGCAACGTTTTGGTTTCCTGGGCTATCATACTTCAGCTTTTTGCCTTTGATAATATGCCTCCATTTCCGTAAGTACTTAGGAAGTGGCCGGCTTAACCCATGGTCTTCGCATGGGTATTTAAATTCGTATTTGTATCTTAGGTTCTTACCGGGACGCTCGTTGGCATCGATCGTCACCTTAGGGTATCACGTCCTCAGGGTTTTTTGCGCTGACCCAGGAGTTTGACTCGGGGCCATCGAGAACACAGGACTTGAACCCTCAAAGGTTTCTCGCACCAGTCCGGGGTGTCTATGATCTCGGGACCGCCGAGGTCCTTTTGAAAACTTCCACAAGAATTTCTTGCGCCGGCCCGAGAGTCTGACTCAAGGCCACCGAGAACACAGGACTTGAACTAACAGAGGTTTCTCGCGTCGGTCCGGGGTGTCTATGATCTCGGGACCGCCGAGGCCCTTTTGAAAAAACTTCCACGGGGGTTTCTTCCACTGGCCTGGGAGTTTGACTCGGGGCCACCAAGAACATAGGACTTGAACCACTGGAGGTTTCTCACGCCGGTCCGGGGTGTCTATGAACTCAGGACTGCCGAAGTCCTTTTGAAAACCTTCCATGAAGGTTTCTCATGCCGGCTCAGGAGTTTGACTTGAGGCCGTTGAGAACACAGGACTTGAACCATCGGAGGTTTCTCATGCCGATTCGGGGTGCCTATGATCTCAGGACCATCGAGGTCCTTTTGAAAAACTTTTACGGGGGTTTCTCATGCTAGCCCGGGAGTTTGACTCGGGGCCGCCAAGAACATAGGACTTGAACCATCGGAGGTTTCTCGTGCCGGTCCGGGGTGTCTATGATCTCAAGACCACCGAAGTTCTTTTAAAAAACTTCCACGGGGATTTCTCGCACCGGCCTGAGAGTTTGACTTGGGGCCACTGAGAACACAGGACTTGAACTACTAGAGGTTTCTCATGCCGGTCTGGGGTGTCTATGATCTCGGAACCACCGAGGTCCTTTTGAAAAACTTTCAAGAGGTTTTCTCGTGCCGGCCTGGGAGTTTGACTCGGGGCTGCCGAGAACATAGGACTTGAACCACTGGAGGTTTCTCGTGTCGGTCTAGGGTATCTATGATCTCAGGACCATCGAGGTTCTTTTGAAAAAGTTTCATGAGGGTTTCTTGTGCTGGTTCGGGAGTTTGACTTGGGGCCGCCGAGAATACAGGACTTGAACCACCGAAGTTTCTCGTACCGGTCCGGGGTGTATTTGATCTCAGGGCCGCCAAGGTCCTTTTGAAAAACTTTTCTTTTAAACAAAGAAATAGGATCAAAAACTTTCTTTTTATAATAATTGGCCAAGTACACTCACTATTGGTAATATCGGCGAAGATGGCTAGCATTCCAAGTACGCGGGATTGGCTGTCCATCTATCCTTTCAAGTCTGTAAACTCCTCGATGAAGCACTTTTGTGACCCGATAAAGTCTCTCCCAATTTGAGGATATCTTGCCTCCTTCAGCCGGCTTGGATACCTCAGCTCTCCTCAGGATTAGGTCCCCGAGGTGAAACATCTTAGAACAGACCCAGGCATTATAATATCTTGCCACTCGTTGGCGAAACGTGGCCATCCTGAGTCATGCAAGATCCCGAGTTTCATCGATAAAGTCTAGATTAGCCCTTAGTTGATCAAAATTGTCTTCATTTTATATAGCTCCACTCAGGGACTGGAAATACCAATTTTCACCGGGATGACCGCTTCAGATCCGAAGACAAGGCTGAAAGGAGTCTCTCCCGTGGGAACTATGGGAGTCGTATGATATGCCCACAATACACTTGGGAGTTTTCCCACCCATCTGCCCTTAAGCTCATTCAATCGAGTTCTGAGTCCTCGAAGGATGGTCTGATTCATAACTTCTGCCTCTTTGTTAGTCTGTGGATGTCCAACAGAAGTGAATCGTGACATATACCTAGTTCAGTGCAAAAGGCTTTGAATGCTGAGTTATTGAACTGGCGACCGTTATCGATGATTATGGTATGGGGTAAACCAAATCGGAAGATGATAGATTTCCAAAAGAATGCCTTCACCTTACTTTTGGTAATCTTGGCCAACGCCTCAACTTTGACCCATTTAGTGAAATAGTCGATGGTAACTAATAAAAACCTCCGTTGTCTTAAAGTCGAAGGAAAAGGTCCGAGAGTATCCATTCCCCACTAAGCGAAGGGCCATGGAGCAGAAAGCGGACTTAATTGAGAAGCCGGCTGTCGCTGGATATTAAAATGCCGTTGGCAACGATCGTATTTCTAAACCAGCTCGGTGGCATCTTATCGCATAGTGAGCCAGTAATATCCCTAGCGAAGAGCTTTGTATGCTAGAAATCTGCCCCTCATATGATTTCCTCATATACCTTCGTGGATCTCCCTAAGAATATAATTAGCATATGCCGAGCCAACACATTTGAGAAGGGGATAAGAGAAAGACTTCTTGTATAAACGCCCATTCAACAATACAAACTTGGTTGACCTCCACTTGAGCAATCTAGCTTCTATGAGATCGATGGAAAGAGTACCGTCAGTGAGGTAGCGGATATAAGCATCCATCCAGGTTAGCTCTTGCATAACTAGTACAACCTCCTCCGTTGAGTCGATACTTGGGCTTTCCAAGTGTTCAACATACGTCCTCCCCAAACAATCATCCATCGAAGTGGCTAACCACGATAATGCGTCAGCTCTGGTATTCTCGCCTCTGGGGATATAGCTAATAGTAAAATAAACATGTGAGGAGGTTAGCGACTTGACCTTATTCAGATATCGAGACATGGTAGGGTCTTAAGCCTCAAACTCTCCAGTGACATGTCCGGAGATGAGCTGAGAGTCAGTGAAGGTCCTGAGGCGTTTTACTTCAAGTTTTTGGGCAAGCTTGATTCTGGCTAGCAAGGCTTCATATTCAGCTTGATTGTTCATAGCTTCGAAAAAAAATCGAAGGGCATACTTTAACACGACACCCTCAGGATTTGCTAAAATAAAGCCCGCTCCACTTCCTTGAGAGTTAAAGGCGCCATCGACATGGAGAATCCAAGCTTCTGCTGAATCATCCTCAACGCATGGGCACTTTATAGGGATGTCTTCGATTTCCTCGTCCATCCATCTACACTATACTAGGAAGTCTGCCAGTACCTGAGACTTAAGGGTAGACCGAGATTGGAACGAAAGATCAAATTCCTTCAGCTTAATGGTCCACTTGGCCAAGCGACCCGAGGTGTCAGGGCGAGCGAGAATAGCTCTGAGAGGTTGGTCCGTGAGCACCATGATTGGATGGGCTTGAAAGTATGATTAGAGACGCTGAGCAAAGATGATCATAGCAAAAATAATCTTCTCAGTTCTAGAATACCGAACCTCCACATTATGAAGCACCTTGCTAATGTAATAAATAGGTTTATGTGATCTATCGAGGTTGAGTAGACCAGAACGGAACTAATCACCTCTGAAGTGGCATCAAGATAGAGGAAGAGCTTTTCTCCTTCCTTAGGCTTCAATAGTAATGGCGGAGTAGATAAGAATTCCTTCAATTCCTCAAAGGCTCTTTGGCAACCGCCCATCCATTCAAAGCCATCCACTTTATGCAGGATTTTAAAAAAGGGCAGGCATCTTTCAGCTAATCTGGATAGGAATCGGCTCAAGGCGTCTATTCTTCCAGTGAGCCTTGTACTTCCTTCTTACTGGTTGGCTGCCTCAAGCTAAGGATGGCTTGGATCTTCTCAAGATTTGCCTCAATGCCTCGCTGGGTCACTAGGAAACCCAAGAATTTTTTGGCAGTAACACCGAAAGCACATTTACGGGGGTGAGCTTAATCTGATGGCTTTGAAGATTGCCGAATGTCTCCTCCAGGTTAGTAACGTGGTTGGCGATGTGGATACTCTTAGTCAGCATATCATCCATATACACCTCCATGTTGCACCCAATCTAGTCTTTAAAGACCTTATTCATCAACCTCTGATAGGTGGCTCCAGCATTTTTCAGCCCGAAAGGCATTACCTTATAGCAGTAGATGCCCTTCTCCATAATGAAAGAGGCGTTTTCTTCATCTATCGGGTCCATATTTATTTGATTGTACTGAAGAAGGCATCCATGAAACTAAGGAGTTCATGGCCGAATGTGGAGTCCACCAGTTGATCGATCCGTGGCAAGGAGAAATTTTCTTTGAGACATGCCTTATTGAGATCAGTGAAATCGATGCAGATCTGCCAGCTTCCACTTGCCTTTCGGACAATGAATACATTAGCTAGCCAATTTGGATATTGAGCCTCTTGGATGTGGCCGGCGGCAAGCAATTTATTGACCTCTTCATCTATGGCTCTCTGCCGCTCAGGGGCAAAACTTCTCTTTTTATGACGGATGGGCCGATATTTTGAGTTTATGAGTTATCATCTCTAGAGGGATGCCTGGCATGTCCGATGCTGACCATGCAAAGATATCCGAATTTGCCCGCAAGAATGTGAGGAGTTGATTTTTCATTTCCAAAGAAAGAAGCTCGCCAATTTGCACATTTTTCATAGGATCATCTCCCAGTGGATAAGATAGTAGGCGCTCAGCTGACTCTTCTCTTCTTTCAGACTCTCCGGGGTCAAACAACACCGAAGTCGATGGAGCCGCCATCTCTTGAGGGTTGGGAGCCATGTGATAATATAACTGTGCAAGATTTTGCTCCCTGCACATCTCGCCATCCCTCCATTGGTAGGAAACCTCATGAGCAAATGCCTGGTGGATATCATCGTGTCCAAGAGGTTCAACCCAGGTCGGCCGAGTATGGCGTTGTATGCGAATGGTACCCAGGCCATTAAGAACCTCATTAGGACCGTACTTTAATATGGTGGTGATCCCGCCGTGACTGGTAAGGTGATCTCGCACTCGACTCTGACTGAGTCTTCCATGAAGCCAACTAGAGGCATGGTTACAGGTTGTAGAGAATCAAGAGATAGACTTATCCGAACAAAAGCATCATAGGTAAGTATGTCCGCTGAACTCCAACTATCCATATGTATTCTTTTTATAGGATGTTTAGTGATCGTCATAGAGACGACTACGTTATCATTATTCAGGTTGCCCCTCCCCTCTAACTCCCTTTCAAGATAGGGATTTACATCTTCTATTCCCTCGTCCCCCCTTGGCCTTTTAGAGGATGAAGCTACTCCCCAGGAAAGCATACCCACTGTTCATTTCATTGGAGTATTGTCAATGTTGGCCTGAACAGGTGGGGGCCCCATCAAAGCTGGGTGGCCGGTGGTCCTCCCTTTTGGATGAACTTTTCAAGATAGGCCCTCTGGATAAGCTCTTCAATGGCACGCTTCAAGTTGCGGCACTCTTTAGTGTTGTGGCCATAATCCCTGTGGAGGCAACAGTAGCGACTCCTATCGCGAGCAGTGTTTGTCCTCAGCGAGAAAGGGCGCTGGAGATAGGGCTCACTTTCAATTTCCATGAGAATGTGAGATTTAGGGGCAAGGAGAGGTGTATAGATTTCCTCTTTGGTGGTAAGGTTCCAGCGCCGATTGTCTGGCTGGTGCAGAGGCTCAGACTTCTTGGGAGGGGGAGTCTGCTTGGCTCTTCCCGAACCGACTTTTTCCTAGTTCCCCTCTCAACGTTCCTCTGAGTAAAATTGGCTTCATCAGTATGAATATACTTATGTGCACGATTCGGGAGTTCGACATAATAACTAGGGGGCTTTTTGTTTAAAGAATAAGTGAAGCGAGAAGGTCGAAGTCCTCGCTTCAAGGCTAGCGTGGCCACAGCATCATCCAAATGATATACCTCGAGGGCTGCCACCTTGAATCGGGCTATGAAGTCTTTCAATAGTTCTCCTTCTTTCTGTTGAACGGAGAAAAAGGCTGTCAGCCACTCAAGGGATCTTCTGACAAGCATCAAACTGTACCAAAAGGCCTTCTCCAACTGTTGGAAGAAGTCAATGCTGCGTGGAAGTAGTCGGATATACTAAACGCGTGCAGCCTTCCGAAGAGTAGCAGAGAAGGCTATAGATAGGAGGGCGTCGGTTGCCCCTTGGACTGACATGAGGGATTTATAGCTTTCCAAGTGATCCAGAGGATCCGTGGTACCATCATAAGGATCCAACTGAGGAAGACAAAAATGGTGAGGTATGGGCTCCTCCATTATCTGGTAGGTAAGGAAGGACGAGTATCATATTCCATCTCCGGTTGATTGTTAAGCCTCTGACTAAGCTCCTCCAAGCGCCGGTCCTGTTCCTCTAGGCATCTTTCCATCCGGTCATTAGGGTCCTCGCCCGCCAATTCAGATGATGAAGTGGGAGAGTAATGAGGCTGATAATAATATGAATATCTAGGTTCCTTCCCCCATCGTTGCCTATAACTGCCGGAGTGAAGAGTGGGAGACCGAGACCTCTTGGAGGTTTCCCGATGATAGTGCTTGGATGGAGCTTGGCGATGATGACGCTCCTTTTGGGAGGATCTTATGTATGTAGACTGTTAGCTAGCTGGTGCAACAGTAATGGGTGGCACGGGAGGTCCAGCCTACTGATGATCGGCCGTTGGCCGCTGCTCTTGCAACTCACGGACTACCCCGATGAGAGCTTGGACCTGCTGAGTGAGATTGGCCAGTTGCTCTTGTGGGGTAGCCGAGATCAATTGTGATGAAGAAGTACGAAAGTTGGCCTCTGAATGTCCGACCCGATAGGGATGCCCCCCAGTGGAGCTAGAAGAAGCCTCTTGAGCATGTGTTGCCTCCATTAGGATTTGATGAAAGGCAAGCCTGCCCCCCTTTCTGGTGCACCAATCTGATGATGCCCGATCACCTTGAGCTGACATCCTTGATGTCAATAGATACACCACCAACCTGCTGACAGGGCTTTCCTTCGTCTTCAGAGCATGCAAGAAGTCCTAGGGGCTGGGTATTCCAGCAGGGACCCTTCGATACTCAAGTTAGTGATCAGGACCACAGCAGTAAGTTTGAGAAAGTTTAAAGAGGTAGCTTGTAGAACTGGTTGAGTCTTTGGCTTCTTCCCTCCCCTTACCTATTTTTATTAGCCTCTTGAATCTGCCTAGCTTGCTCGCTAAGATTGGGATTCATGATGGGTTAATGCTTTCACAGATAAAATGTCAGAGCTGATCGGATTGGATCCGCATCTTCTGATTCTGGATGGTTGGTACTTTACAGCAGGTAACCGCCTTTAAGGATTATTTAGCTAGGGTCATTAAATTTTGCTAATGACCTTTTGGGCCTCAATGGCTTTTTTTGACCCGAGGTGAATTGGTACTTTTCAGTAGATAATCGCCTTTGAGGCTTATTTAGCCAAGTCATTAAATTTCACTAATAACTTTTGGGCCTCAATAGCTTTTTCTGACCCAAGGTGATTAGTACTTTTTAGTAGATAATCGCCTTTTGAGGCTTATTTAGCCAGGGTCATTAAATTTTGCTAATGATTTTTTTTGGCCTCAATGGCTTTTTCTGACCCGAGGTTATTAATACTTTTCAGTAGATAATCATCTTTTGAGGCTTATTTAGCTAGAGTCATTAATGTCGTCTGATGGGCCATAGCTTTTCAGAGCTCATGCTAGAACAAATGGTTTCTATCTTATTAACCTACAGGGATCAAGGATGGTGGACGAGCTCGGCTTTGTCCATGCAAGGGCTTGTTTGAAAGCTGGATAAATCATGAGGATAAGACAAAAAGGGCACCGATACCGCTTCGGTAATTGGGGCCGCCTAGGAACCACCTTGGGCCGTGTAGGGACCACTTCGGTAGCTGAGGCCGTCTAGGAATCGTCTTGGGCTGCCTAGGGACTGCTTCGATAGCTGGGGCCGCCTGGGGATCGCTTCTGTGCTGGAGCCGCCTAGGAACCGCCTTGGGCTGTCTAGGGACTGCTTCTGTAGCTGGGCCGCCTAAGAACTGCCTTGGGCCGTCTAGGAACCGCCTTGGGCCGTCTGGGGAGCGCTTCTGTAGCTGAGACCGCCTAGGAACCGCCTTGGGCCATCTAGGGACCATCTCTGTAGCTGGGGCCGCCTAGGAACCGCTTTGGGCCGTCTAGGAAACCGTTTCTGTTGTTAGGTGGGTGTTTGTGGCAGATGGTGGCTACCTAATTGATCAGACTGAGGCTAGAGTTATACTCTATATCCTTAAGATAATTTCATCCCACAATGGTGCTTACGGTCAGTATGACGATTGTCTCCCATGATACAACAGTCTCCTTTTGATGAAAGCAGCACTACAATTCACAAAAACTTTTGAACCAAGAATGCTACTCTCTTTTAATGCACTATTGCTATACTACCCTTAGGAAGTATGCAAATGCCTAAGAGAGAAGAAGACTAGAATTGATTCAGATTGAACTCAATTCGGAATGGTTTGGGATGATTGAAATGAGAGGGTCTTAGGTTCTATTATATGTTTTTAGGTGCCCCTTGGAAGCAACCCTACGAAATTAAATTTAATTTGAATTCTTTGATCAAATTTGATCAAAGGATGAAGGTTAAGGCTTATCACCCCTGATATGCCTTTTAGACATCGTGATCTTAGATCAGGCTGTCGGATAAGCCTTTTCATAGCTGTGATCTAAAGATCAACCGATCAGATAAGCCTATCCTCATCTGATATGCCTTCTCACCATCGTGATCTGATGATCACGTTATCAGATAGGCGGTTACACGTCTTTTGATATTTTTTCATGATCAAACTATTGACTTATCTCCAACCGTACGATCGAACGGGTGCCTTATCACCAACCGACGATCGGACGGTGCCTTATCACCAACCGTCCTGTTGACGTCAACCGGGTGTGAGCCGTTAGATCGCGATCGCGATCATGTTTTGATCGTTGCATCTCGACCCTTCATCTGATCGATCAATGATCAGTTCTGATTCTGATCCGATGATCAACGGTCAATTGATCTCAGCCCTTTATCTTATTGATCAGTCTCCACCGTCGGATCCTCATGATCTATAAAAAATTTAAAGCCCTCAAGCTCCTCGCGATGATGTGCGTGAGAAGTACAAAGTGTGCCTACAAAGCGCCCATTGCGCCCTTCGCACATGCGCGTGCGGAGAGTGATGCTACGCATCACCCTTAAGCTCTCCACTTGTGGTGAGCCTAAGGAACTAAGATTCAAGGAAGTCGTTTCCATATAAGTGAACCTTCCTTTCTTGATTTTTTCGATGTGGGACTAAATGTCCCCCAATTTCTCATTCACACCTAAAGGGATGGGCTTTCAAGGCCCATTGGAGTATTTGGCCTATTTTGGCCCATTACCCAACAATCCCCCACATGAATGAAATTGGACTTAGATCAAAGATCAGCAAAGGCAAACCCCCACATAAAAGGATTTTAATGCAAATGAATATGCAGACACACTAAAGAGAGTATAATGGGATGAAGTTGTATCGGGATAGGTAGCTTGTGGCTTTGAACCTTCCTTAGTGAGTTGTTATCGAGTTTACTTGCTAAAAGGTGAACATGATGTCTTGAACCTTTCAGCGTTTTGTGTAAACTAAGACAATAACAATCACGCAACTTCTTCCGAGCATTCTTTTGGTTCTCATGGTTGTATTCATTTTGGCCCCGAACAACTCCTGGTCTCATGAGTGCTTCAGAGAATTAAACCTTAAAATTCTCATAGAATTGGCTCAGTTCACACTCACATAGGTGATTCTTATTAAGAGTATCCTGCTATACCCCACATGATGTTCATGTCATAAGAATCATTAAAAGCAATGCTTATCCTAGTACCTTTAGCATGTAGCACCAATTATCATAGGAATGAGTAGGATTGTACATCCTTAGTGCTATCAAGTCTCTTCATAATTTAGTTGTCCCTTTTGAACCTAGATCTTGGGATCTCCAGTCAGCTAGGTTGGGTATCCACTATGAAGATTTTTTAGTTATAGGTTTTAAACCCATTCCCTCGATAAACAGTTTACTTGATCTCTTGGTAACCCCTTTGTTAATGGATCGCTAGGTTTTTCTTTGACTGAACATATCAATAGAAATTACACCAATTTCAAGTAACTGCTTAATGGTATTATGTCTGCGACGTATATGTCTAGACTTACCATTATACATCTTATTCGTGCTCTGCAAATTACTGATTGACTATCACAATGTATGCATATTGCAGACACAGGTTTGGCCAACATGGAATATCTTCTAAAAGGTTTCGAAGCCATTCTGCTTCTTCAACTACCTTTTCTAAGGCAATAAACTAGATTCCATAGTGGATCGAGCTATACATGTTTGCTTAGAAGATTTCCATGACACACACCTCTCCTAAGGTGAATACATATCCACTTGTGGATTTTGTATCTTCTGTGTTAGATATCCAATTTGCATCACTGTATCCTTCTAGTACAGCTGGATATCTTGAATAATGTAATCCATAACTTAGGGTATCGTAGATATCTTAATACCCTTATTAGAGCTGTCCAATGATTTGGACCTGGATTACTTGTAAATCTACTCAACTTATTGACAGCATATGCTATGTCAGGACGAGTGCAATTCATGACATACATTAAACTGCCAATTATACATGAGTATTCCAATTGAGATATGGGTTCTCCAGTATACTTAGCCAAATGTAGATTAACATCTACAGGTTTTTCACCGGGCTAGTATCATACTTTTTATACTTATTTAATATTTTCTCAATATAATGAGATTGAGATAATATTATTTCTTCAGATGTTCTAGTGATTCGAATCCCTAGTATAACATCTGCAACACCCATATTTTTATATCAAAATGTTTGATCAACATTTTCTTTGTCTGTTTAATCATTTCAGTATTACTACCAATGATTAACAGGTCATCTACATAAATAGATTATCACATACCCTTCAGGTAGGGTTTTGGCATATATACATTTGTCACATTCATTTATTTTGAATCCATTTGATAACATTACATTATCAAATTTTATATGCCATTGCTTAGGTGCTTGCTTTAATCCATATAAGGATTTAACAAGTCTACACACCTTCTTTTCTTGTCCTGAACAATAAATCCCTCAGGTTGTTCCATATATTTCTTCATCTAATTCACCATTCAGAAAAGCAGTTTTAACATCCATTTGATGAATTTCAAGATTGTTAATGGCTGCAAAAGCGATTAACATTCTTATAATGTTATTCTACTTATTGGTGAATAGGTATCAAAGAAGTCTATACCTTCTTTTTGTTTGAAGCCTTAGCCACTAATCTGGCTTTATACTTTTCAATTGATCCATCAGCCTTTAGCTTTTTCTTAAAAATCCACTTGCACCCTAAAGGTTTCATACCAGATGGTAAGTCTACCAACTCCCAGGTATGATTATGCATGATGGACTTAATTTCATTATTGATAGCTTCTTTCCAAAAGGGTGCTTCTGGATTCGACATTGCCTCCTTGAATGTTGAGGTTCATCTTGTAACATATAAGTTACATAATTAGGACCAAAAGACTTTGCAACTCTTGGTCTTTTACTGTGTCTGGGTTCATCTTAGGATATTCTTCCTGATGACTACTACTAGCAGTATTATCATAAGTTCTTTTATTTGAACTTATTTCTAATTTCCTTTTACTTGAAATATATCTCCAAAGAATGTTGCATTCCTTGATTCCATGATTGTATTTATCTATATATCAGATATATCTGATTTATACACAAAAAGCGATATGCACTACTATTATGTGCATAGCCGATAAATATACAATCAACAGTTTTAGGTCCTATTTTGACCTTTTTGGGGTCCAGAATAGCTACTTTAGCTAGACACCCCATACTCTTAAGTAGTTGTAAGAAGACTTCTTTTATTTCCATAACTCATATGGAGTAACTTCCTTCTTCTTAAGAGGTATTTTATTAAGAATATGATTTGCTGAGAGAATTGCTTCTTCCCATAAATTCTATGGTGTACCAGAATTTATTAACATAACATTCATCATTTCTTTTAATGTGCGATTTTTACGTTCCGCAATTCCATTATATTGAGGTGAGTAAGGAGCAGTAGTTTGATGAATAATGCCATGCTCTTGACAAAATTCGTCAAAAGGTGCATCGTATTCACCATCTCTATCACTCCTTATGGCCTTAATCTTTTTCCAAGTTGATTTTAACTTCATTCTTATAACATTTAAATATTTCTAAGGCCTCATCCTTAGACTTTAGTAGATACACATAGCAGTATCTAGTTGAATCATTAATAAATGTTATAAAATACTTTTTACCTCCTCTAGTTTGAACTGACTTTAAGTCACATAGATCACTGTGAATTAAGTCAAGAGGTTCAGTATTTCTTTCAACTGATGAAATGGTGTTTTTGCTAATTTAGCTTCAACACACACTTCACACTTGTAATGTGGATCGATTTCATGATTAGGTAATAATTCTAATTTCATTAATTTTTGTAATGAATTAAAATTTACATGTCCTAATCTATCATGCCATAAACAAGAAGAGTCAACCATATAAGCAGAAGAAGAAGCTTTATTTATTTCAAGGTTTCTGTGTACAGTCATTACATTCACCTTGAATAATCCATTATTCAAGTAACCCCTTCCAATAAATATCCCCTCTTAGTAAGTACAAATTTATCAGACTCAAAGACCATCCTAAAGCCATGTTTGCTTAGGAGGGAGCCTGATATAAGATTCTTCTGGATGTCTGGGATATGTAGCACATCATTCAGTAGAAGCTCCTTGCCATATGTCATCTTCATAACGATGCGGCCAAGTCCTTCTATCTTGGATGTAACGGAGTTACCCATGACCAAATTTCTACTATTAATAGGAGTATATGATGAGAACATACTCTTATCAGAGCAGACATGTCTGGTAGCTCCAGTGTCGATGTACCACTCATTTGCTTTGTCAACCATGTTTGCTTCAAATACAACTGCTGACAGCATCATCTCGGATATCTCTTTGGATAGGGTTTCAGTAACGTTGACTTCTTTCTTTTCTTTATCCTTGAAACGACAGTCTTTGGATTAGTGTCCTTGCTTTCCACAAACAAAGCACTTTCCCTTGAATTTATATTTCTTTGGATTGCCCTTCTTCTGTTTAAAGCCTTCGCCTGGAAACTTGCGTTTCTTTCTTCCTTCTATGAGGTTGGCCTTTGGCTCAGCAGGCTGTCCTCCTATCTTCTTGTCTTGGCTCTTATTGTCCTCCTCGATCCTCAGGCGGACAATTAGGTCTTCAAGTCCCATCTCCTTTCGCTTATGCTTCAGGTAGTTTTTGAAGTCCTTCCATAGTGGTGGTAGCTTCTCTATGATGGCAGCTACCTGGAATGACTCACTGAGAGACATTCTCTCTGCATGTACCTCATGCAGAATGATCTGGAGCTCTTGGACTTACTCCATAACAATTTTGTGGTCGACCATTTTGTAGTATAAGAACCTTCCAACCACAAATTTCGTGTGTTTAGCATCCTCTATCTTGTACTTTTTGTCCAGGGATGCCCATAACTCCTTAGCAGTAGCAATACTACTGTACACATTGTACAGGGTTTTGTCCAGACCATTTAGAATGTAGTTCTTGCAAAGGAAGTCAGAGTGCTTCCATGCCTCCACCGCAGCAATGACTTGCTTATCGGTCTCCCCTTCCTTCAGGACAGGTGGATCTTCATTCAGCACTCTGACCATGTTCAGAGTTGTGAGGTAGAACAGCATCTTATGTTACCACCTCTTGAAGTCCGTGCTAGAGAATTTCTCCGGTCTCTCAGCTTGAACTGATATCGTCATAGTAGCCATCTGCAACAGCACTTCCGTGGTAGCAGGAGATTGTCTTAAGATTGTTAGGTGGGTGTTTGTGGCAGATGGTGGCTACCTAATTGATCAGACTGAGGCTAGAGTTATACTTTATGTCCTTAAGACAATTTCGTCCCGCAATGGTGCTTGCGGTCAGTATGACGATTGTTTCCAAGGATACAACAGTCTCCTTTTGATGAAAGCAGCACTACAATTCACCAAAACTTTCGAACCAAGAATGCTACTCTCTTTTTAATGCACTGTTGCTATACTACCCTTAGGAAAGTATGCAAATGCCTAAGAGAGGAGAAGACTAGAATTGATTCAGATTGAACTCAATTCGGAATGGTTTGGGATGATTGAAATGAGAGGGTCTTGGGTCCTATTTATATGTTTTTAGGTGCCCCTTGGAAGCAACCCTACGAAATTAAATTTAATTTGAATTTTTTGATCGGATTTGATCAAAGGATGTGAGGGTTAAAGGCTTATCACCCCTAATATGCCCTTTAGACATCGTGATCTTTAGATCAGGTGATCGGATAAGCCTTTTCATGGCTGTGATCTGAAGATCAGCTGATCAGATAAGCCCATCCTCATCCTGATATGCCTTCTCACCATCGTGATCTGATGATCACATTATCAGATAGGCGGTTGCATGTCTTTGATATGCCTTTTCATGATCAGACCGTTGACTTATCTCCAACCGTTCGATCGGACGGGTGCCTTATCACCAACCATCCTGTTGACTAGTCAACCGACGGGTGTGAGCCGTTGGATCATGATCGCGATCATGATTTGATCACCGCATCTTGACCCTTTATCTGATCGATCAATGATCAGTTCTGATCCTGATCCGATGATCAACGGTCAATTGATCTCAGCCCTTTATCTTGATCCGATCAGTCTCCACCGTCGGATCCTCATGATCTATAAAAAATTTAAAGCCCCTCAAGCTCCTCGCGATGATGTGCACATGCGAAGTGCAAAGTGCGCCTACAAAGCGCCCATTGCGCCCTTCGCACACGCGCGTGCGCGAGAGTGATGCTATGCATCACCCTCAAGCTCTCCACTTGTGGTGAGCCTAAGGAACTAAGCTTTAAGGAAGTCGTTTCCATATAAGTGAATATTCCTTAATTTTTTCGATGTGGAACTAAATGTCCCCGTAATTTCTCATTCACACCATAAAGGGAGGTGATGGGCTTTTAAGGCCCATTAGAGTATTTAGGCCTATTTTAGCCCATTACCCAACATCTGTAGCTAGGGCTGCCTATGAACTGCCTTGAGCCATCTAAGGATCGCCTCTACCGCTTTGAGCCGTTTAGGAATCGCTTTGGACCATCTAGAGACCACTTTTTGTAACCGGAGCCATTTAAAAACTGATTTGAACTATCTAGAGACCGCTTTGTCTGTTAATTATAACATGACTTTTATCGACCACATCACGTATTGCTGCGCTACTTGGTGATATGACTTGATATGACTGATCCCAGAGTCGTCAGGAGGTAACGGGGTTCACTGTCATTTCCACACCCCCGGGACCCCCTCGGGGTCGGGGGGTGGGGCCATCA
Organism: Calamus simplicifolius; assembly: GCA_900491605.1. Lineage (NCBI taxonomy): Eukaryota > Viridiplantae > Streptophyta > Magnoliopsida > Arecales > Arecaceae > Calamus > Calamus simplicifolius. The sequence continues at coordinate 28,118 of UESW01002354.1, read as the reverse complement.
TTTCTTAACCCCGAGACCCCACCGGTCTCGGGGTGCACCGTCATTCCCCACCCCGGCACCCCCTCGGGGTCGGGGGGGTCATCATTTCTTAACCCCGGGCCCCCACCGGTCTCGGGGTGCACCGTCATTCCCCACCCCGGCACCCCCTCGGGGTCGGGGGGGGTCATCATTTCTTAACCCCGGGGCCCCCACCGGTCTCGGGGTGCATCGTCATTCCCCACCCCGGCACCCCCTCGGGGTCGGGGGGGGTCATCATTTCTTAACCCCGGGGCCCCCACCGGTCTCGGGGTGCATCGTCATTCCCCCCCCGGCACCCCCTCGGGGTCGGGGGGGTCATCATTTCTTAACCCCGGGGCCCCCACCGGTCTCGGGGTGCATCGTCATTCCCCACCCCGGCACCCCCTCGGGGTCGGGGGGGGTCATCATTTCTTAACCCCGGGGCCCCCACCGGTCTCGGGGTGCACCGTCATTCCCCCACCCCGGCACCCCCTCGGGGTCGGGGGGGTCATCATTTCTTAACCCCGGGGCCCCCACCGGTCTCGGGGTGCAGGGGGTCATCAACGGTCAACACGACTCAACTGCCAAGGAAAACAGCAACTTCAGGTGCACGGTACTTCACATGATTTTCAGCGCATGACCATGCCTTGCCGCAGCGTACCATTCAGTACTTCCGTGATTGTGCCCCGTTACGGAGGGCCATGCCTCATAACGGTGTTTGGCGCGTTGCATGTCCCTGTGCATCCATGCCTTACTCGGCGTACGGACGCTATGCAACCCCCATCAGCACATGACACGAGGGTACCTTACGGTATTAGACAGGTATAAGGTATTATATAAGGACACTACGCTGTAAGTGGGATCTGAACTCTGGTTTTTCTGAGCTTTCTTCCTCCCAGCAAAAACCCTAACCGCCTCAGCTCCTCTTCGCTGGAGCGGTTCCTTGTCTGAACCCAAGCCACTAACTTGATCGTCGGAGGGTCCCCACCGGTGCCACCGGTCCCCGGGGACTTTTCTTGCAGGATTTCCCAGGAGCGAGACGTCCGTTTTCCCCGACGTTCGAAGGAGGTGACTTGGCGTCATCAGATTGGCGCGCCAGGAAGGGGGGTGCAAGAAAGACATCGAACCAGCTGCCTTCTTCTTTCTCCTGCCTTCAAGACTTGAAGCCATGGTGACTACTCGAACGAAGGGAGTTTCAGCCGGTCGCGCTGGGGGGCAGCGCTGCGGGGCTGGTCCACCCGCGGAGGCCCCCCCGGCTCTCGCATCCTGTTTCCCAGAGCCTCCGAATCTCCAGGGGGCAGGGCCTTCTGCTCCGCAAATGACGCCCCGCGCCTGCTTCACAGCACTTCAGGAAGATCGATTCGCTGCCTGGCCACGCAGGTCCAGTCGTTGGCGGCGATGGTTCAAGGCATGCAGCACCAGCAGCGGCCTTGCGCACCGGAGCCGAACCCGTCTGTCCCAGGGGTGGTGCAGCCTAGCCAGCACTCCTCCCGCCGGAGGTCGCCCGTTCCTGCAGATCATCACCGCCGATCCCGGCCAAGCCGCATCCCCGCGAAGCATCCAAAAGGCCCCGGTCTCCTCTCGCCACGCCAGCGTCTCTCCTAAGCGGCGGCACGGAAAGGAGGCGGAGCGCCGCGCCGGCATCGCCGCCCCCGCTCTTCTTCTGAGTCTTCGGGGGAGGGCTCCTTTGATGGCCGGATGCCTCGTCGAGCTGAGCGTCGACTCGAGGAGTGCAACCAGAAGCTGGAGGAGCTCAGCCGTCGGATCACCACCTGCCGGAGACTGATTATGACAGTCGGCCTCCCTGTCTCGCCGCATCATGGAAGAGCCTATCTCTACCAGGTTCCGCCTTCCTCAACTGGACCCTTACGACGGGACCACGGACCCCCTGGACCATTTGGAGAGCTACAAGGTACTCATGCAAGTTCAGGGGGCCACTGACTCATGTGTGTTGCTTTCCCGGCTACCCTGAAAAAAGCTGCCCGGGCTTGGTATTCACGTCTGCCGCCACGAAGCATCGACTCCTTCCGCCAGTTGGAGAGGGCTTTTCTGGCCCACTTTGACGCCTGCCGGAAGATCCCGAGGGTGGCAGACAGTCTGTTTGCCGTGCAGCAGAAGAATGGCGACCTCTGCGGGACTACGTTGCCCGGTTCAAGGAGGCCGCCTTGGAGGTCTACAACCTGGAGGACTCGGTGGCAACCTTGGCTCTGAAGCGGGGGCTTCGCCCTTCCGCTTCGCATACTCTCTTGACAAGAAGCCGCCGGGTTCCTACTCCGAACTTTTGATCCGCGCCCAGAAGTACATCCGGGCGGACGAAGCTGACTTTTCCCGGCGTGAAGCCGGCGGGAGTATACCCCGGAAGCCAACCCAGCCAGAACCTGCGGAAGCCCGCCCCAGGAGGCCCGAGCCTCCTCGCCGACCAGACAACCGTCCTCGACCTCCTGCACCGAGAGACGGGCCTTACACCCGCTGCTTGCTCCAATATCCCAGATCCTGCTCGAGATCGAAGGGGAGCCTATCTGCAACGCCCTCCTCCCATCAACCCGAAGATCCCCGGAACAAAAATCTCTACTGCCGCTACCACCGGGACCATGGCCACAACACCGACGACTGCCGGCAGCTGAAGAAAGCCATTGAAGACCTCATTCAACAAGGCCACCTGAGGAAGTTTGTCCAAAGGAACAACCCAGGAGCTCCTGGCCCGTCAGCGCCTGCGCCGCCGGTGATTGATAACGCCCCGACGGAGAAGACAGTGGCGATGATTTCCTGGGGGGCAGGAGGCCCGCCGAAGACCAAGGGGAGAGGGAGGGGTGGAGCTGTAATTCCTTTTTTCGAAAAGGACTTGGAGGGGGTTGTAAATAAAGATGATGATAGCGTCGTCGTATCCATGACGATTGCTAAGCACCCTGTAAAACGAATCCTAGTCGACAGTGGAAGCTCGTAGATGTTTTGAACTACGACGCCTTTGTTCGCATGAACCTGTCGCATGATCTACTTCGACCTGTCGTCACGCCTTTGATGGGATTCACAGGAGATTCTGTGAGGGTCGAGGGGGAAATTACTCTTCCCGTGACAGCCGGAACGGCTCCGTGCCAGAGCACTGTCCTTATAAAATTTTGGTGGTCCGTGTGCCCCTGGCGTACAACGCGATTCTTGGGAGGCCCGGGCTCAACCTCTTGGATGCCGTCATATCCACCAAGCGGCTCCTTGTGAGGTTCCCAACCACCAGAGGGGTCGGCGAGATGCGAGGAGAGCAGGGCCTGCCGGCGCTTTGCTATCACTTGGCCCCCAGTCCCCAGGGGCGGCACCTGCACCACCATCTGCACCGACACCCGAGGCCCTTGACCCACGAGACTTGGAGAGGAGGGGGGAACCGGCCGAGCGGCTGCTCACCTTCCCCCTCGGGGAGGACCCCGCGCAGACGGTTCGAGTTGGAGCCTTACTTCCGGACGAAGCTCGTGACCGGCTCCTCACCTTTCTGCGGGCCAACGCCGACGTCTTCGCATGGTCAGCATCCGACATGCCCGGGATCCCGGAGGAGGTGATTACACATCAGCTCAACATTCGACCGGAGTGCCGGCCCGTCAGGCAGAAGAAAAGGAGTTTTGCCCCGGACCGGCAGAAGGCTGTTGACGAGGAGGTGCGGAAGCTGTTGGCGGCTGGCCACATCCGCGAGGTGCGCTACCCCGACTGGTTGGCGAACGTCGTGATGGTTCGAAGGCCAGTGGAAGCTGGAGAATGTGCGTGGACTTCACCGACCTCAATAAGGCGTGCCCCAAGGACAGCTTTCCGCTCCCCCGAATCGACCAGCTGGTGGACGCCACCTCCGGGCATGGGACGCTCAGTTTCATGGATGCGTTCTCGGGGTATAATCAAATCAGATGAGCTCAGCAGATGAAGAAGCAACCTCCTTTGTCACGGAGAAGGGGATCTACTGTTACAGGGTGATGCCCTTTGGACTGAAAAACGCCGGGGCTACTTACCAAAGATTAATGAACAAGGTTTTTGAGGATCAGCTGGGGCGCAACATGGAGGTATATGTGGATGACATGCTGACCAAGAGCACCAGCGCAGAAGACCATGTAGCGACCTCGAGGAGACTTTCAACAATCTGCGCCGGTACCGGATGAAGCTCAACCCCCACAAATGCGCCTTCGGAGTAGCGGCTGGCAAGTTCCTGGGTTTCATGGTGACCCAGCGCGGGATCGAAGCCAACCCCGACAAGATCAGAGCCATCCTGGAGATGCGGCCTCCGGTCAGCAAGAAGGAGGTGCAGCGCCTGACGGGGAGGGTGGCGGCCTTGAGTCGTTTCATGTCAAGGTCGGCGGAGAGGTGCCTGCCCTTTTCAAGGCGCTGCGCAAGATTAACGGCTTCGAGTGGACGAAAGAGTGTCAGGGCTCCTTTGAAGAATTGAAGCAGTTTCTCTCCACTCCTCCGCTGCTGTCCAAGCCTGAAAATGGAGAGGAGCTCTTTTATATCTGGCCGCTTCCCCCGAGGCCGTTAGCTCCGTGCTTGTGCGCATGGATACCGACGGAGCCCAGAAGCCAATCTATTATACCAGCAAGGTACTCCATGACGCTGAGACCAGGTATTCAAAAACCGAGAAGATTATCTTCGCCCTGGTGGTCTCTACTCAGCGCCTTCGGCCTTACTTTCAAGCTCATCCCATCGTGGTGCTTACGGACCAGCCCCTGCGAGCTATCCTGTCTCGCCCGACACCTCCGGCCGGCTGGCTAAATGGGCCATCAAGCTAAGCGAGTTCGACCTGTCCATCCGGCCAAGATCAGCCATGAAGTCCCAGGTGTTGGCGGATTTCCTAGTCGAGTGCTCCTGGACCGAGAAGGACGTGGAGGAGGCGCGACCGGAGGAGTTTGTGGACCCTCCCTCATCGGGAGAGGTGGAGGACTGGATCCTGCATGTAGATGGAGCGGCAAACTCTCAAGGGAGTGGAGCCGGACTCATTCTCGCGAGCCCGGAGGGAGACGTGGTGGAGTACGCTCTCAGATTCCAGTTCCCGGCGACCAATAATCAGGCGGAGTACGAAGCCCTGCTGGCGGGGATGAGACTAGCTAAGGAGCTGGGCGCGGGGCGCTTGAGGGCCTTCACGGACTCTCAACTCATTTCTGGACAAGTCGCCGGGGAGTACGAGGCTAGGGACCCACCATGTCCCGCTACTTGAGCAAGGTGCAGTCCCAGGCGTCTCATTTTTCTTACTTCCGTGTCAGCTATATCCCCAGGGCAGAGAATGCCAGGGCTGACGCGCTGTCCCGCTTGGCCACTTCGGTCGACGGGACGTTGGGAAGAACATACGTGGAGCATCTACAAGTCCCAAGCATTGAGGCCGCGGATGAAGTGCCAGTGGAGCGGAGCCCTCCTGGATGGATGCCTACATCCGATACTTGACCGACGGTACTCTCCCGGGGACCCGCGGAGGCCAAGCTGCTCAGGCGAAGGGCCCCGAGATTCTTGATGATGGACGGGAAGCTTTATCGGAGATCATTCTCATATCCGGTCCTTAGGTGTGTGGGGCCAGCAGAATCAGATTATATCCTTAGGGAGATCCACGAAGGCGTATGCGGGAGTCACCTGGGGGGCAGAGCCCTAGCTTACAAGGCCCTGCGCCAAGGGTACTTTTGGTTGACAATGAAGGAGGACGCGGCCGAGCTTGTCAAGAAGTGTGATAGCTGCCAACGTCATGCCAATATCCAGCGACAGCCGACGTCTCACCTGACCCCCTGGTGGCGCCTTGGCCCTTTGCCCAGTGGGGCATGGATATCTTGGGTCCATTTCCCCCGGCCTCCGGGCAGCGGAAGTTCCTCTTGGTGGCGGTGGATCACTTCACCAAGTGGGTTGAAGCTGAGGCTCTGGCCAAGATTACCGAGAGCAAAGTGAGATCTTTCTTCTGGAAGTCAATCATATGTCGGTTTGGGCTGCCGCGCACACTAGTCACTGATAATGGCCGGCAGTTTGACAATGCACCTTTCCGGGAGTTCTGCTCCGAGCTGGGTATCTGTCAGAGGTTCACTTCCGTCGGGCATCCTCAAACCAACGGGGCAGCTGAAGTGACAACCGAATCATCCTCCAAGGGCTGAAGTCTCGACTGGATGGCTGCAAGGGACGATGGGTAGAGGAGCTCCCCAACGTGCTATGGGCCTATCATACAACGCCTCGAGCCCCCACTGGCGAAACGCCATTCAGCTTAGTCTTTGGCTCTGAAGCTGTTATCCCTGTGGAGATCGGAGCACCCAGCCCCCGGGTGGAGGCTTACAGTGAAGAAGGTAACCCTGACCAACTGCGAGCCAACCTCGACCTGGTGGAGGAAGTGCGGGACAGGGCGCGGCTTCGAATGGCAGCCTACCGGCAACGGGCCGCGAAATACTACAACGCACGCGTGCGCCCCCGGACGTTCCTACCAGGAGACCTAGTCCTTCGACGGGCTGAGGTCTCAAAGCCAACTGAGGGAGGCAAGCTAGCCCCTAACTGGGAGGGACCTTACCGGATCACCGAGACGCTGCACCACGGAGCTTATAAAATTGAAGAACTTGATGGGACGCCACTCCCTAGGACGTGGAATGCGGATAACCTCCGCCGGTATTATCAGTAATGTATCCTTTTTCATGTTAAGCATCCGTGTTTTTGGGTTTTCGCCCCTTTCAATGCTAACAAGATTCAATTTTAGTAACTCAAAGCCCTGCACAGCCAGGCACAAAGCCCAGTGTACCACTGGCAGAGCAGTGTACCACTGGCTCTCAACAACAAAAGCCCGGCACCCCGTCGGCACTCAAAGCCCTGCACAGCCAGGCACAAAGCCCAGTGTACCACTGGCAGAGCAGTGTACCACTGGCTCTCAACAACAAAAGCCCGGCACCCCGTCGGCACTCAAAGCCCTGCACAGCCAGGCAAAAGCCCAGTGTACCACTGGCAGAGCAGTGTACCACTGGCTCTCAACAACAAAAGCCCGGCCCCGTCGGCACTCAAAGCCCTGCACCAGCCAGGCATAAAGCCCAGTGTACCACTGGCAGAGCAGTGTACCACTGGCTCTCAACAACAAAAGCCCGGCACCCGTCGGCACTCAAAGCCCTGCACCAGCCAGGCATAAAGCCCAGTGTACCACTGGCAGAGCAGTGTACCACTGGCTCTCAACAACAAAAGCCCGGCACCCCGTCGGCACTCAAAGCCCTGCACCAGCCAGGCATAAAGCCCAGTGTACCACTGGCAGAGCAGTGTACCACTGGCTCTCAACAACAAAAGCCCGGCACCCGTCGGCACTCAAAGCCCTGCACCAGCCAGGCATAAAGCCCAGTGTACCACTGGCAGAGCAGTGTACCACTGGCTCTCAACAACAAAAGCCCGGCACCCCGTCGGCACTCAAAGCCCTGCACCAGCCAGGCATAAAGCCCAGTGTACCACTGGCAGAGCAGTGTACCACTGGCTCTCAACAACAAAAGCCCGGCACCCGTCGGCACTCAAAGCCCTGCACCAGCCAGGCATAAAGCCCAGTGTACCACTGGCAGAGCAGTGTACCTGGCTCTCAACAACAAAAGCCCGGCACCCCGTCGGCACTCAAAGCCCTGCACCAGCCAGGCATAAAGCCCAGTGTACCACTGGCAGAGCAGTGTACCACTGGCTCTCAACAACAAAAGCCCGGGCCCGTCGGCACTCAAAGCCCTGCACCAGCCAGGCATAAAGCCCAGTGTACCACTGGCAGAGCAGTGTACCACTGGCTCTCAACAACAAAAGCCCGGCACCCCGTCGGCACTCAAAGCCCTGCACCAGCCAGGCATAAAGCCCAGTGTACCACTGGCAGAGCAGTGTCTGGCTCTCAACAACAAAAGCCCGGCCCCGTCGGCACTCAAAGCCCTGCACCAGCCAGGCAAAGCCCAGTGTACCACTGGCAGAGCAGTGTACCACTGGCTCTCAACAACAAAAGCCCGGCCCCGTCGGCACTCAAAGCCCTGCACAGCCAGGCACAAAGCCCAGTGTACCACTGGCAGAGCAGTGTACCACTGGCTCTCAACAACAAAAGCCCGGCACCCGTCGGCACTCAAAGCCCTGCACCAGCCAGGCATAAAGCCCAGTGTACCACTGGCAGAGCAGTGTACCACGGCTCTCAACAACAAAAGCCCGGCCCCGTCGGCACTCAAAGCCCTGCGCCAGGCAAAAGCCCAACCACCAACACCTGCCGGTCAAACCAAAGCTAAGTCCCGCGGGCATCAAGCTGCGCGCCAGACCAACACCAGGTCCAATACTTGACCGGGCGTTACGCCTATAGCTCCGAGGGAGCCTACCGGCCTAATCCCCGACCAGCGGTGCCCCCGCTCCCAAGATTCAACCCTACCTAGCTCTAACTCGCGGGGTTCATGTAACTAAGGCGGAGTGGCGCAGGTGGGAAGGTGTCCCCCGGAATCGTCGGGACGAATAGAGTCGTGGGGCCACATATCAATGATGAAGTCAACAACAAAAATCGTTGAAAAGTATTTTCATTTACAGGAATTACAAAACTCCGACGTAGTCGGGCTTACAAAAGCAAGAAAAGAAGCAAGGGCGCAAACTCATGGCTCCGCCGGTGCGGGCTCGTCGGAAGGGGCCTGGTCTGACGATTCTTCGACCTCCAGGGCGGGGAAATTTAGATCCTGGCCACCCTCTCCTTGGCGTGCTGGAACCCGTCGAGGAATACGGCGGCCGAAGCTTCGGCCAGGTCGTCTGCGAAACGCTCAGACGCCTTGTATTCTTCGACAAGCCCAGCAGCCGAGCTTTCTCCGCAGCAAGGGCCTCCGCCGCGGCCCTTTCAGCTCTCTGGCGCGACCTACTCTTCCTTATACCGGCGGCCTCCTCCTTGCCGCTCTAGCCTCCTCCGCCGCCGCTCCCGCCCGTTCCTCGGCCTCCCGAAGAGCCGAGGTCAAGCTCAGAGATATGCATATCCCTGGCCATGACCGCGCTCTCAGCCTCCGTCATCTGGGAGAGCTGCGCGCGCGCGTTGGCCTCATCTCCGCCCGGCTCGGCGGCCTCACCTCGCTGCGCAGGACTCTTTGACCTTCTCCAGCGCCTTCTCTGCTGCTTCCGCGCGGTCCTGCCCTTCCGGAGAAGTTCTTTCCCCCGCGGATTACCTCCCTGGCGGCCTTCAGGGAGTGCGCAATCTGCACGCACAAGCCCCAGGTCAAAGTATATATATACATGAACAAAAGGGAAAAAGCAAGAAGGTTGCTTACCCTGACCACAGCGGCGTAAGAGTCCCGGAAGAACTCGCCCGTCCCTGATGGCTGAGATCCTTCAATGATCCTAGGATCAAAGACCGGACCCAGGACCCGCTCGGCCCAATGGCCATCGCCCAGGGAGTCTCGGGGCGGCCTGGGTGCGCCCCCGCCTCCCTCCGCCGCCTCTGTCCCCGGCTCTGTGTGCGGGTCGCCCCTAACCGCCCCTCGGGGGGTGGGCTCGCGGGGCCGGATGGTCCCTCGCCCCAGTCCCTGGCTGGCGCCGATGGGGTCGCTCCCTCGGGGACCGGGAGCCCTTCGGTTGGCACGGCTCCCCCGCTGGACTCTCGGCGGTGGCTCCCGCTGCGCTCCCACCTCCGGTGGAGTGTCGGCCGTAAGGTCGACCTCCGGGACTGGGACGTGTTGCGGAGCCCCGGGAGGGGAGGCTGGTGCCGGAGGGGAGGCCCGGACCACCAAGCGCTTTCGGGGCCGGGGCCTGCTGCCCCCCGGACGGCCCTTCCCGGCCCTTTTCTTGGCGGCCTTTACAACTTTCGCCCTCGGAATTTTCATGCTGCATAACAAGTAGGTTTTCAGAAAAAAAAAAAAAAAAAAAAAAAAAAAAAAAAAGAAGAAAGAAGAGCAGAATTTCTAGCTAAGTGGAAAAGGACTTACCCCGATGGGAGACGAGGCCCGCCAACTCGAAGTTGTCCTCCGCTAGCAGTAGGGTGTACCGGGGAATCTCGGCGGTCAGCAATAACCCCATCGCCTCCCGGTCCCCAGGCTGGACGGCCACGGCGTTCCCTCGGAGGTCGGGGTCCCCCCACCGGGGCCGGACTTGGTCGATATTGGCAAAAAAGAAACGGGGTTTCCACCCCTTGATTGACGAAGGCAAAAGGAGCTTAAGGACCCTATTGGGTCGGGGCTGAAACAGCCACCACCCTTTTGGGCCCGAAGGGAATAGAAATTGCGGAACAAACTGACCCTAGGGGTAATACCTAGGCGATGACAAAGAATAACAAAGGCGCTAATTACCCGACAAGAGTTCGGGACTAGCTGGGAAGGGGTCAAAGAGTAGAAGTCAAGGAGAGTGACAAAAAAGGATGGAAAGGGGACGGAGGCCTACCTGTAGGCAGATCTCGTAGAAGGCTACGCGACCGGGTCGGGAGGAGATGACCCGGTCGTCGGGGGTCGGCAGGAATAATTCGATCTCCCGAGGGATCCGATAACGGGCCCGGATCCTTTCCAGATCCGACCGCTTCATCGAGGAGGCTACCCCCCTGGGGATTCCTCCACCCTCGAGGAGGTCCCGCCCCCGGCCGGTGGCCCCTCAACGGGGCTCCACCGGTGGCCCGTCGCCGGGCCAAAGGGATGTGGTCCTCTGAATCAGAGGACCACTCGATTGGAGGAGAAGGAGAAGGAGTCTGGGCCTCACAGAGGGAGGACGGTCCTCAGAACCGTCCTCCGAGGTCCAGGAAGGTGAACTCATGAAAAGAAAGAGCTAACCTGGGGAGCAAAAGAAAGGAGCTCGCAGGTTGCAGGAGAAACTGGGGGACAAGGAAGAAGACGATGGCGATGGCATCAGTCCCCCCCCCTAGCTTTATTGGTTTTTCAAAATGTCCCGCCATGTCTCGTCGGCCACGCGGCCCTTGCCATACGCCGGTTCGCCTCGAGGAACCCCGGCGCGTGGTGCGGCACCCCCGGCCAGTGGTGGGACCCGCTGACGTCGCCGTAATGAGAAGGAAATGATGATACGCCTTTTCGCGCGGACTTCCGAAGAGCCGTCCTCATTCTCGAGGGCGATCGTGGCTGGCGCAGTGTACGGAAGGCCGCCTCCTTACATTCCCCGTACCGTCCGCATAAAAGACAAGGCTAGGGATCAGCCACGTGGAGAACGCCCCTTGAGCCTCAGCGGTGGGACCCGCTTCGCCCCAGGGGCGAGGGGGCATCTGATATGACTGATCCCAAGTCGTCAAAGGTAACGGGGGTCATTTCCCCACCCCGGCACCCCCTCGGGGTCGGGGGTGGGGTCATCATTTCTTAACCCCGGGGCCCCCACCGGTCTCGGGGTGCAGTCATTCCCCACCCCGGCACCCCCTCGGGGTCGGGGTGGGGTCATCATTTCTTAACCCCGGGCCCCCACCGGTCTCGGGGTGCACCGTCATTCCCCACCCCGGCACCCCCTCGGGGTCGGGGGGGGTCATCATTTCTTAACCCCGGGGCCCCACCGGTCTCGGGGTGCACCGTCATTCCCCCACCCCGGCACCCCCTCGGGGTCGGGGGGGTCATCATTTCTTAACCCCGAGACCCCCACCGGTCTCGGGGTGCAGTCGGGGGGGGGGGGGGGGGGGGTCATCAACGGTCAACACGTAACTCAACTGCCAAGGAAAACAGCAAATATCAGGTGGCACGGCACTTATACATGATTTTCAGCGCATGACCATGCCTCACCGCAGCGTACCATTCAGCACTTCCGTGATTGAGCCCCGTTGTAATACCCGGTTCCCGGTTCATATGAACCAGGTTCGGGTTTGACACTGTGTTGTGCAACGCTTCATTTTAGCTGAGCGTTTCGTTTGCACAGATCTTTAACCCGAAGCGTTACACAAGAGGGATTATATATGTGATGGAGGAGGGGGCTCCCTCCATCACCCTGGCATCCGTTTTCCCTTCAGGTAAATTTCCCAGATCCACTTCGGGAGAGAGAGAGAGAGAGAGAGAGAGAGAGCGGGCGTGAGAGAGAGAGACAGCGAGACAGAGAGATGAAACTGCCGGTTGATCCCGTTGGTTCAGGCCCGGCGGCGTGCTCGCCGCCGCGCCGGGCCTGATACTTGGCCGGCGACCCCGCCGGCGCCGGGGGAGGCGTCCGGCGGGGTGGTGGTGGAGAGAGAGAGAGGAGAGGGAGGGCCAATTGGCCCTCCTCTCGCGCGGTGGCGGAAGCCGGCTTCCGCCGGTTGGTTCGGGCCCGGCGGCGTGCTCGCCGCCTCGCCGGGCCCGAGACTTGGACTGCCGCCTCCACCGGCGCCGGGCGTGCGTCCGGTGGAGGTCCGGCCGGCCATGGTGGCCGGCCGTGCCGCCGGCACACTTCCGTGCCGCGCGGAGGAATTAGAGAGAGAGTGAGAAATTGAGGGGGAGGGAAGGGATTTGGCGGCCGGCCGCGGCGGCCGGCTCTGGCCCGGCCACCGGCGGCCGGGCCGCCCTCAATTTGGCCGGCGGCGGCCCGGCCGCCGGCCATGTCCCCGTCCCCTGTTCGGTGAAACAGGGGATCGGGAGGGAGATAAATTGAACCGGGCCGGCTGGGCCGGCCGGTTCAGGCCTTTTGGGCCGTGCATGAGCGGATTTCGGGCTGGATTTTGGGCCCCGTAACGGGCCGGGATTAAAAATAATTATATGGCTAGAATCTGGGTGAATTCTAGTTTCACGGGGTATTTTACTTCCCCATTTGGGTTTGTATAGTGGGAGATATTCGAGCCCAAAGTAGGGCCCGTGAATTAGTTTGGGTAGAAATCCTAAGGGTCATTTAACATTCGTATTCTAATAAATTGATTGTGTAATGATCCTGTAGGTGCTCAGACATCAGAATAGCTGATTTATACCTGTTGGATTGCGTACTGAGGTAAGTAAGCCAGTTATCAGTTTATTAAATAATTTATTTCAGGATATGCGTAGTTAAATTGTGAATTGTTATTGGCTAAATGTGTAAGTAGATGAATACTATGATTTCATGTGTGGATGCTATATTATGCATGTGAGATGCTGTTGCTATGCATGAGAGATGCTGTTGCTATGCATGAGAGATGCAGTTATTATGCATGAGAGATGCAGTTATTATGAAATTGATGTGATGTATTACATGCAATTGTTCAGTAGTATAATCCACTGTTTATACAATATTGTGTTGTTATTGATGATGAGTGATGTGATGTGAGGTACTGTTATGTGTCGCCGCGGCTCTCCTTTATCATGTCATATCCTAGTATTTCGACCCTACTTCAGTAGGGGGGATACTGGTTGATACATTATGGTATTTCGACCCTACTTCAGTAGGGGGGATACATTATGGTATTTCGACCCTACTTCAGTAGGGGGGATACGGTTGTACATTATGGTATTTCGACCCTACTTCAGTAGGGGGGATACCGGTTGTACATTATGGTATTTCGACCCTACTTCAGTAGGGGGGATACGGTTGATACATTATGGTATTTCGACCCTACTTCAGTAGGGGGGATACTGTTGATACTATGGTATTTCGACCCTACTTCAGTAGGGGGATACTTGTTAGTATACTATGGCATTTCGACCCTACTTCAGTAGGGGGGATGCCTGTTGGTACATTATTGAGATATTGCAGGGCCGTGGGTCACATTTTCAGTTACCATTGAGAGTATAAACAGTGGGTTTACTTACATTGCATGATTGAGTAATTGTGAAATGTTTGTGCATGCAGATCATTTATATGCTTATTGATTGCTATGCTATGACTTGACTGCATAACATGGTTTACTTACTGAGTGTAAGCTCACAACATTCTTACAATGTTTTTATCAGAGCCACGAGGTTGAAGAGGATTGTGGGGTGATGGATCTTCTATTAATAAAACAAGATCATTATTTTGTTGTAGTCCCAATATTACATATGTGTAGGGCTTGATGCCCAGACTTTATTATTGTGGTGTGTAAGGGTGTTAGCCCAAAACTTTTATTAATGTATTTGACTTGGTTTTATTTATAATGGTGCCTTATGTTGAAAAATTTTATGACGCCTTGCGTGCCCGGCACGCGGCGGGTTGTCACCCTAGCCCGATATTTGGGTCTGGGGCGTGACAGCTTATATGGTATCAGAGCTTAGGTTATGACCCTAGGGACACAGATATATTGACATGATAACGGTTTTGACCCTAGGGACACTGACATATTGACATGATAACACTTAGAGAACATATTTGATGACATTATACTTAGAGACACCTGACATTTTAGCTTATGATGATATTGACCACATTTAATTTAACAGGAAATAGTTATGGCTCGCCGTACTAGGAGCCAACTGTATGAGGAGGACTCTCTGGCCGGTAATGCTGATCAGCCGGTGGGTCAAGGGACTACTGGAGGTTCGGCTCCTGCCAACCCAGTAGGAACTGAGCACCAGCAATTCCAGTCCGAGATGCTTCAAGCTCTCTCGGGTATGGCGCAGTCTATGAGGGACATGCAGCATCAGATTCAGCAGGCTTTGACCACTCAGTCTACACCCCCTTCTGCTCCGACACAGACTACCCTTCCTGTTCCGCAGCTGCAGCCGACCTTACCCACTCCATCTGCACCGCCGACCCAGTCTGCTTTATCTCAATCCTGGGTGGGGAACGGCCGTAGCTTTGCAGATTTCAAAAAGTTTGCCCCTGCTCCCTTCTCTGGTTCTAGTAACCCTATTGATGCTGAGAGATGGGTGCGTGATATGGAGAAGGCCTTCATGGCCCATGGTAGTCAGGAGATGGAGAGGATCAGATTTGCTACTTATCTCCTTCAAGGGGAGGCTTATGATTGGTGGTTATTAGAGGAGCAGCGTCGGGGTGGTCAGACTATTTCTTGGGAACAGTTTAAGGAGGTATTCTTCGATAAGTACTTTCCCAGGAGTATGCAGAGGAGGATGGAAACAGAATTTCTCAAGTTGGAGCAAAGGAATCTCTCGGTGGCCCAATATGAAGCTGAATTCACCAGGCTGGCCCGTTTTGCTCCAAGTATAGTATCTAATGAGATGGCCAAGATCGCCCGTTTCACGGAGGGACTTCGACCCAGGCTGATGCAGGCGGTCAACGCATTCGAGCTTCCCACTTATAGTGCCGTGGTGAATAAGGCCTTAGTAATTGAGAGAGACATGAATACTGTTCAGAGGGATTGGGAGCAGCAGAAGAAGAGGAAAGGGCATAATGCTAGTCAGCCCCCAGCTCATGCCAAGAAGAGAGGTGCACCCCAGGCCCCAGGAGGACAATCATATAGGGAGGCTCGCTGTAATCGCTGTGGGAATTTCCACTCGGGGAGACCTTGCCATGGAGTGCCTGGTGCTTGTTTCTTCTGTGGAAAGACTGGCCATAAGAAAGCCACGTGTCCTCTTCGACAGAATCAGCTGCCATCTTCCAGTCAAGGAACGAATCAGCAGCAGCAGCAGCCACCGAGGACTCAGGGAAGGGTCTTCGCCCTCACTCAGCAGGATGCTGCCGCTTCTAATTCTGTGGTGACAGGTATATCAATATTTCACATCTAGCATTACATTCTTATCCTGTGCATGGATTAATAACTAGTTAGACATTATATTCTTGTTGTTAAATTGGAATTTCATTTACGTCCAGGAATGATTAGGATAGGCAATGATTATGCTCAGACTCTGATTGATCCGGGTGCCACTCATTCATTTATATCTGACACCTACCTTGGCAAGAATGCATCATTGACACCTGAAGCTCTAGACCATGAGTTACACATTGCCTTTCCAAATGGTGATACTATGAAAGTTGATACTGTATGCAAATCCTGCCTGATTATCATTGAGGATAGGAAACTGAATGCCAATCTTATTGTCCTTCCTTTGAAATTCGTTGATGTTATCCTTGGCATGGATTGGTTAGCTTCCTATCATGCTTCTGTAGACTGTTTCAGAAAGATCGTCCACTTCAAGATTCCTTGTCAGCCCGAATTTAGTTTTACTGGTGGCCAGAAACTTCTAGCCTCAGTGCTTATTTCGGCACTACAGGCTGAAAAATATCTGAGGAGTGGTGGTCAAGGATTTATTGCTGTTATATGTGATCTTCAAAAGAAAGAGGCCAAGTTGGAGGATATTCCTATAGTTAGAGAATTCCCTGATGTCTTTCCAGATGAATTATCAGAGTTGCCCCCTGACCGAGAGGTTGAGTTCTCCATTGATTTGATTCCTGGAACTGGACCTATATCCAAGGCCCCTTATCGCATGGCCCCGGTTGAGCTAAAAGAGTTGAAGGACCAATTACAGGAACTCCTAGATCGGGGATTTATCAGGCCTAGTGCTTCTCCTTGGGGTGCCCCAGTTCTATTTGTTAAGAAGAAGGATGGCAGTCTTCGGCTATGCATTGATTACCGGGAAATCAATAAGGTGACAGTGCGGAATAAGTATCCTTTGCCGAGGATTGATGATTTGTTTGACCAACTTCAAGGAGCCCGGGTATTCTCTAAGATTGATCTCAGGTCAGGTTATCATCAGCTTAAAGTCAAGGATGAGGATGTTCCTAAGACAGCTTTCAGATCTAGATATGGCCATTATGAGTTTTTGGTGATGCCATTTGGTTTGACCAATGCCCCGGCAGCGTTCATGGATTTGATGAACAGGATATTTAGGCCATACCTGGATCAGTTTGTGGTTGTATTTATTGATGACATCCTGATCTATTCTAAGAGTCTCAGGGAGCATGAGGATCACTTGAGGATTGTGCTTCAGACTCTTCGGGAGAAGAAGCTTTATGCTAAACTGCAGAAGTGTGAGTTTTGGTTGGACCAAGTAGCTTTCTTGGGTCACGTAATTTCTGCGGATGGCATTTCTGTAGACCCGAAGAAAATTGAAGCTATTACTAACTGGAGCCGACCTTCCAATGTGGCTGAAGTCAGAAGCTTCTTGGGGCTAGCCGGGTATTATAGAAAATTTGTGGAAGGCTTCTCTCGCATCGCTCTACCCCTAACTCGTTTAACCCAGAAACGAGTGAAGTTTGACTGGTCAGAGGAGTGTGAGGAAAGTTTTCAGGAGCTAAAGCAACGTTTGGTGTCAGCTCCTATCCTTGTCCTTCCGACAGGATCTGAGGGTTTCACACTTTATACTGATGCCTCTCGGAAAGGATTGGGATGTGTTCTAATGCAGAATGGAAAGGTGATAGCCTATGCTTCCAGACAGCTGAAGCCTTATGAACAGAACTATCCGACTCATGATCTGGAATTAGCTGCGGTGGTTTTTGCTTTAAAGATTTGGCGGCATTATCTCTATGGGTGTCGTGTGATGTGTATACAGATCATAAGAGTCTAAAATATATCTTCACACAGAAGGAGCTCAATTTGAGGCAGAGGAGATGGTTGGAACTTTTGAAGGACTATGATCTGAATCTACATTATCATCCAGGGAAGGCTAATGTTGTGGCTGATGCTTTGAGTAGGAAGACCTCTTCCGAGTTAGCTGCTATGCTTACCTTCCAGCCTCACATTCTGAGGACCTCGAGAGGTGGGAGATTGGACTGAGAGTACAGCAGTCTGATGGACTTGTTGCTGCACTTATTCTTCAGCCGACTCTTGTTGACAGAATTAAGTCCTCCCAGACGGAAGATCCAGATCTTCAAGAATTAAGGTTGCTGTTCAGTCAGGAGATCAGAGTGGATTTTATGTAATGGATGATGGATCCCTGAGATTTAAAGGCAGACTTTGTGTGCCTAGCAATGAGGAGTTAAAAGCAGAGATTTTGAAGGAGGCTCACTACTCTCCCTATACTGTGCACCCTGGTGGTACTAAGATGTATAGAGACTTAAAGGAGAATTTTTGGTGGAAAGGGATGAAGAGGGATATTGCTCAGTTTGTGGCCAAGTGCTTAGTATGTCAGCGGGTGAAGGCAGAGCATCAAAAACCTGCGGGACCTCTTCAATCTTTGATGATTCCTCAGTGGAAATGGGAAAAGATTACTATGGATTTTGTAACTGGTCTGCCCAAAACTCCCAGGAGTAATGATGCTGTTTGGGTTATTGTGGACAGACTGACGAAGTCAGCTCATTTCCTACCCTTCAGAGTTGGAGTCTCGAGTGACAGATTGGCTAGCTTGTATTTGGAGCAGATTGTGAGACTCCATGGTGTTCCTGTTTCTATTGTATCTGACCGGGACACCAGATTTGTATCACAGTTTTGGAAAAGCCTTCATAAAGCCTTGGGGACCAAATTGAACTTCAGTACGGCATATCATCCCCAGTCTGATGGGCAGTCAGAGAGGACCATTCAGATTCTAGAAGATATGCTGCGTGCCTGTGTAATGGACTTAGGTGGGGCTTGGGATAACCACTTATCTTTGGTGGAGTTTGCTTATAACAATAGTTATCAAGCCAGTATCAGATGGCCCCATTTGAGGCTTTGTACGGTAGGAGGTGCAGATCTCCTTTGTGTTGGGATGACGTGGGGGAAAGGAAATTGCTAGGCCCTGAGCTGATCCAACAGACAGTTGACAAGGTGCAATTGATCAGGGAGCGCCTTCGCACAGCTCAAAGCAGGCAGAAGAGTTATGCTGACGTCAGGAGGAGAGAATTAGAATTCCAGGTTGGGGATCATGTTTTCTTAAGGGTATCACCAACCAAGGATGTGATGAGATTCGGGGTCAGAGGAAAGCTTAGTCCACGCTATATTGGACCCTTTGAGATCTTGAGTAGAGTTGGGGAGGTTGCTTACAGCTTAGCACTGCCTCCGATCTTATCTGGTGTTCATAATGTATTCCATGTATCCATGCTGAGAAATATGTTTCAGATCCCAGTCATGTCATAGATTATGAACCTATTCAGTTGAGAAAGGATTTATCGTATGAGGAGCATCCTGTGCGTATTGTGGACCGCAAGGATCAGATTCTGAGGCGTCGTACCATCCCTTATGTCAAAGTTCAGTGGAATAATCACTCTGAGAGGGAGGCTACTTGGGAGCTGGAGGAAGAAATTAAAAAGAAGTATCCTCATTTATTTGAAGGTAAATTCTACCTAAGATTATTGACTTTTGATTAGTTAATTGATCCGTAGTTATGAAGTCATGTTTCAATTTCGAGGCCGAAATTTTTATAAGGAGGGGAGGATGTAATACCCGGTTCCCGGTTCATGTGAACCAGGTTCGGGTTTGACACTGTGTTGTGCAACGCTTCATTTTAGCTGAGCGTTTCGTTTGCACAGATCTTTAACCCGAAGCGTTACACAAGAGGGATTATATATGTGATGGAGGAGGGGGCTCCCTCCATCACCCTGGCATCCGTTTTCCCTTCAGGTAAATTTCCCAGATCCACTTAGAGAGAGAGAGAGAGAGAGAGAGAGAGAGAGAGAGAGAGAGAGAGAGAGAGAGAGAGAGAGAGAGAGACAGGACAGAGAGATGCCGTTGATCCCGTTGGTTCAGGCCCGGCGGCGTGCTCGCCGCCGCGCCGGGCCTGATACTTGGCCGGCGACCCCGCCGGCGCCGGGGGAGGCGTCCGGCGGGGTGGTGTGGAGAGAGAGAGGAGAGGGAGGGCCAATTGGCCCTCCTCTCGCGCGGTGGCGGAAGCCGCGGCTGGGGCGTGCTCGCCGCCTCGCCGGGCCCGAGACTTGGACTGCCGCCTCCACCGGCGCCGGGCGTGCGTCCGGTGGAGGTCCGGCCGGCCGTGCCGCCGGCACACTTCCGTGCCGCGCGGAGGAATTAGAGAGAGAGTGAGAAATTGAGGGAGGGAAGGGTTTGGCGGCCGGCCGCGGCGGCGGCCGGCTCTGGCCCGGCCACCGGCGGCCGGGCCGCCCTCAATTTGGCCGGCGGCGGCCCGGCCGCCGGCCATGTCCCCGTCCCCTGTTCGGTGAAACAGGGGATCGGGAGGGAGATAAAATTGAACCGGGCCGGCTGGGCCGGCCGGTTCAGGCCTTTTGGGCCGTGCAATGAGCGGATTTCGGGCTGGATTTTGGGCCCCGTAACGGGCCGGGATTAAAAAAAAAAATTATATGGCTAGAATCTGGTGAATTCTAGTTTGGGGTATTTTACTTCCCCATTTGGGTGTATAGTGGGAGATATTCGAGCCCAAAGTAGGGCCCGTGAATTAGTTTGGGTAGAAATCCTAAGGGTCATTTAACATTCGTATTCTAATAAATTGATTGTGTAATGATCCTGTAGGTGCTCAGACATCAGAATAGCTGATTTATACCTGTTGGATTGCGTACTGAGGTAAGTAAGCCAGTTATCAATTTATTAAATAATTTATTTCAGGATATGCGTAGTTAAATTGTGAATTGTTATTGGCTAAATGTGTAAGTAGATGAATACTATGATTTCATGTGTGGATGCTATATTATGTATGTGAGATGCTGTTGCTATGCATGAGAGATGCTGTTGCTATGCATGAGAGATGCAGTTATTATGCATAGAGATGCAGTTATTATGAAATTGATGTGATGTATTACATGCAATTGTTCAGTAGGTATAATCCACTGTTTATACAATATTGTGTTGTTATTGATATGATGAGTGCATGTGATGTGAGGTACTGTTATGTGTCGCCGCGGCTCTCCTTTATCATGTCATATCCTAGTATTTCGACCCTACTTCAGTAGGGGGGATACTGGTTGATACATTATGGTATTTCGACCCTACTTCAGTAGGGGGGATACCGGTTGATACATTATGGTATTTCGACCCTACTTCAGTAGGGGGGATACCGGTTGATACATTATGGTATTTCGACCCTACTTCAGTAGGGGGGATACTGGTTGATACATTATGGTATTTCGACCCTACTTCAGTAGGGGGGATACCGGTTGATACATTATGGTATTTCGACCCTACTTCAGTAGGGGGGATACTGGTTGATACTATGGTATTTCGACCCTACTTCAGTAGGGGGGATACTTGTTAGTATACTATGGCATTTCGACCCTACTTCAGTAGGGGGGATGCCTGTTGGTACATTATTGAGATATTGCAGGGCCGTGGGTCACATTTTCAGTTACCATTGAGAGTATAACAGTAGGTTTACTTACATTGCATGATTGAAATTGTGAAATGTTTGTGCATGCAGATCATTTATATGCTTATTGATTGCTATGCCATGACTTGACTGCATAACATGGTTTACTTACTGAGTGTAAGCTCACAACATTCTTACAATGTTTTTATCAGAGCCACGAGGTTGAAGAAGGATTGTGGGTTGATGGATCTTCTATTGAATAAAACAAGATCGTTATTTTGTTGTAGTCCCAATATTACATATGTGTAGGGCTTGATGCCCAGACTTTATTATTGTGGTGTGTAAGGGTGTTAGCCCAAAACTTTTATTAATGTATTTGACTTGGTTTTATTTATAATGGTGCCTTATGTTGAAAATTTTATGACGCCTTGCGTGCCCGGCACGCGGCGGGTTGTCACCCTAGCCCGATATTTGGGTCTGGGGCGTGACACCCGTTACGGAGGGCCATGCCTCATATGGTGTTTGGCGCGTTGCATGTCCCTGTACATGGCCATACCTTACTGTGGCGTACGACACGCTACTGTTTGCAACTGTGCTTGGTCCCATCAGCTGGCGGCGCGCACCGCATGCCTTCGCGGCCGCTGGACACGTAAAATATCATATCCACAAAGGGTACGGGAATGTCTCCGGCGCGTACGGCTATAGTACGGGGGCAATCTCCTCAGATTGTGGGATAAGGTATTCAAGCCAATATAAGGACGGGAGCTAGCGCGGTAAGTGGGATCTGAACTCTGGTTTTTCTGAGCTTTCTTCCTCCCAGCAAAAACCCTAACCGTCTCAGCTCCTCTTCGCTGGAGCGGTTCCTTGTCTGAACCTAAGCCACTAACTTGATCGTCGGAGGGTCCCCACTGGCGCCACCGGTCCTCGGGGACTTTTCTTGCAGAATTTCCATGAGCGAGACGTCCGTTTTTTCCGACGTTTGAAGGAGGTGACTTGACGTCATCACTTGGCACGCATGCATGATTCACAAACATGTGTCAGACTTGGAAACTTTCCTCGCTGTGATCAACTGGGTAACACCTTAATTTAGATCAGCGTACAAGCATATATATGCATCGAAAATTAAGAGAGATCGATGACTCGCCATAATTAAAAATCAAAATGCTGTGGCAAGATTAGTGCATGCATGCTGTCATGACGGTCGATAGCTGCAGAGGAAATGCTGTGCCGTGTCACACTGGAGACTCGTCTTTGAGAATAGAATTGTTATCGCGGATGAGTACAGTACTGCGAACAGGCAAATCAACTCAAGGCTGGATTCGTACCTGTCACCAAACAAGGAGGGCTGGTGACTGGTCCCACGCAAGCACGCCGAGGACTAGGAGGACGACAACGGAGAGCCCCCCGAGAAAACGGAAGCTGCCACCCTCCTCGGAACAAAGCGAGCTTTCGCCATCATCCTATCAGTCGCCATTAGCCAAGCGTTCGTGGAACAAATGGAAGGCAAGGCCTTCTGACTTCTCTTTTGGTCGTTTATGGTGGTCCGTCACCGGATGGATAATTAATTGAGAGGAGAAGAGCTGAACATTTACAACGTTATGGTATATTTAAGGATGAGAAACTCAATGCAGTCGATCTTAATTAATTTAAAATTAAAATTTTATTGTTATTATCATGGTGGGGGGGTAAAATGACTGATGAGAGTTGGTGTAGGCGGTGGGATCCGATTCCGAGGCTAGCTTAGCTTCTCCATGTGCTTGCTTCAGGGACAGCTAGCCAAGAGTATTTTGTGGAGAAATTTTCAAGGAGGAGAACTCAGAGGAGAGAACACAAAAGTTGGCAAAAAAAGACCCGACATTAGCTGAGAGCCCACCGCCCAATCAAGGAGTCTGTACTCATCTGTTCCTGCAGCAGATCGAGCGCTCAGGCAAGGCATGGCTCGGTCACGGTCCGGTCCGGTCCGATCCGAATGTGGCACGTGCCAAACAAAACCATCCGCCTCACAAGCGTTTGAAGAATATCTCTCTCTCTCATCATAATTGCAGCTTGGATGGGCCAACAAGTTGCTCGTTGTCTCTGCTGTACGCAGCCAGTAAGCCTTTCGTCACCAACTGGCCTAGTGTAGTGGGCTTGACTGCTAGCTCGCTCTCTCTCTCTCTCTCTCTCTCTTATTAAAATATACTTTTGGCCTTCATGGCTTCACTCAAAATTTATTTTGCTCTTTAAGTAATTATGCATTTTTTGTCATAAAATTAATTAACATCGATCGATAAAACAATTGAAAAAAATAAAAGATATTTTGAGTAAAAGTTTGAGGATCACCCATAATTAATTTTAGATCATGCTAGCTTGTATATATATATTAGATTGTTTTAGATAGCAGCACTGATTTGTGGGAGATTGTAGGAACGATTATTGGGTGGAAGTGTATGAAAAGCTCACACAACTTGATGCATGTGGGAGTTCAAATTAACCTCATTATATATATAATAGAATGAGTTGACCGATGTAATGACTCGGGCTCGTAACATTCATGAACCCAAAAAAGTAATAAGGTTCACATTAATCCGTTTCGTTAAGATAAATAAGATTCACATCAATTTAAAGCATCATAAATTTTATTATATATAAATCATTCGATCAATTTTTAAATTTTTAATGTGAAACTATTTGAAGGAACGTCACAACTGGCCACCACGTACAGAATGAGAACAGTACATACTGATTGTCTACTTGCATGGGATTCAATTCTGTGGCTTTTACATGACCGTAAGTTTACGTAAAGAACTGGGAATATATGAGGGCAACGTCATGATCGAGCATCGATCGCAATCCAACTTCTATTGCATGATTTGCTGTGTCTATGAGATGTGAGATAAGAGAGGAGCTGGTGGTAACGTTTTATGAGTGGAGGGGCTGCGCAGTGTGATGAGACCAACAAGAAGCTCACGAATTCAGTCTCCACAAAAAGCTAGCACGTACGGCTTCTCCGTCAAATTTAATTTAATCTCTTTGTAAAATTTGTTATTTTATGTGGACACTGCACACAGATGATCCTTGTCGATCGAAGTTATTGGCATTATGCATCAGGAAGTAATTAAATGAAGAACCTCAACTGAATAAATTCATAAAGCACGATCGGCCTTGAACTCATGAAACTGGAAATTTTGGGGAGGTATCCAGGAGAAGGACTAACATCCTCGATCGGCCATCTGCATGAACCCAGAGACAGTCATAAACAGTACTGCTGCCTCGTACTGAATGGTGGATGAAAATGCATGTGATCCACCGTCCACTTTTTATAAGAATGACACGAGGAGATTCAAAATAGGCTAAAACGTCAAAATTTTATTCAAAATTTATTATGATTATCGTCGATTAATATTTTAATTATTTCAGTTTCGTTCTTCATATTTCAAGAACGTTGCATTCTTAACATCTGAAAGATTAGTTAAAATTAACGAATACCACTTTGATGAGAACAAATATTAATTGATAGTTTTATTGATAGAGTAACACGTTAATTATTCTATTAATTTTAACTTATGTTATGTAATGGAATGTTAAAAATATAACATTCTTAAATCAGAAGGGACTAAATCGTAATAATTAAAAATATGATCGAGAATCAAAATAAATTTTGAACAAAGCTTTTTTTTTTTTGTTACAGGCAGATGATCATACTGTCCTAGTGCGAGTTATCCCAGATATATCAGAATGCAAAATTTGCTTAAGAAGAAGGGGACAGGAGTCATCATGATTCCATAACCAAAACCCTGCATGATGAGCCATATAGGCCGCCACCTAGTTCGTCGCAGAATTTGCTTTTCGGTAGATATGTCTGATGTGGACTCTGTGAACATTTTATAGAACAGACCAGATGTCGAGAAGAAGGGGATTGATGAAAACTTGGGAGCAGCAACTCATTCGGAGTCATCGGATGACAAATAGGGAATCCACCTCAATAAAGAACCTATGAGCATGAAGAGATCGTATAACGTATGAAATGTCAGTCCAAGCTGCATAAAGCTCAACCATCGAGATAGAGAAGCAAAGCTTTTATAAGAACCAGAGTTATATTTTTACCTACAAATTAATATTATGGATGGAGCCGGCCGGGCTGCTGCTACCTCATAACACATCCCCTTTAATGGTCCCAACCCGAACCAATCAACCAAAGCAGCGACCTTTACATAAAAGTGGAATGCGTGGTTGAGCGAACCATGCTCTTCTCTTCCGTTTGCCAAGATGCATGCATGCATGCAAAAAGATCTTCATGCATTCATTATGTCAGCCACGGCGATCAAGTGAGCTCTTCTCAACAACTCCTCTCACTTTTTGAGCGAGACAAATAACGGCCAGCCCACGCATGACATGACATACTCTTGTTGCTAACGTTGATCAGTGCGTTGCAACAAATTATTAATTGCCTCGTACCATATCTACAAGAGTTGGATCACTTGTTGTCGCAATGCCATTATATCTGGTGTTTTTAATAATTCGTGAAGACTATCAAATCATAAGAGCAGAGCAGCCACATGATGATGATGAGGTGATCGAGCAGCGCTAGCTGCAGTTTTTGCGAACCATTGAGTTGTCGTGGATGGCAACTGATATCAAATTTCAAGCACTGCGCACACGAACGAGAGAGATCTCTGGTAACGGGAAATTAAACAGAGACAAAAGAGCAAACATGGGAGGATCCCCTTGGCCAGATATATAAAAGCATATGAATAGCAGATGTCAATAGTAAATTAATGAGATAAGGGTGCATGCATGAGCTGCTCAGTGTAAATGATCCAATCCACAATCAAGATGGCATGATTTGACCATGTTTGGACGTACGTCAATACTAATTCATCGTAATAGGTACAAAAGTCATCGTAATAAATTATTACGATGATATAAAATTCATCGTAATACATTACAAATCGTGTAGTAATATATTGTCGTAATAACCTATTACGGCGATTATTTTCGTCGTAATAGAGTCTATTACTGCGATAACCTATCGTCGTATATATTTTTTAAAAATTTAATTTAATTAAAATCTTATTACGCGACTTATTTTCACCGTAATATCAACCTATTACGCGAAAATAGTCACCGTAATAGGTTTTTATTTAAATTTTAAAAATAATTAAAATTTATTACGATGACTTATTTTTGCCGTAATAGGTTGATATTACGGCGAAAATAAGTCGCCGTAATAAATTTTAATATTTTTAAAATTTAAATAAAAACCTATTACGGCGACTTATTTTCGCCGTAATAGGTTGATATTACGCGAAAATAAGTCGCCGTAATAAGATTTTAATATTTTTAAAATTTAAATAAAAACCTATTACGGCGACTTATTTTCGCCGTAATAGGTTGATATTACGGCGAAAATAAGTCGCCGTAATAGATTTTAATTAAATTTTAAAAATATTAAAATTTTATTTTAATATTTTTTTGTATTGCACCTGTTACAATAATATAATATTAAAGCAACGATACTAGAAATAATTTTCTAATATAAAAGTTTCACAAAAAAAATTAATAAAAGTTTTCATTCATTTCAATAAAATCATCATATACAATGTTTCAAAAAATACATAATTTAAAAAAAATACATGTACTATGGAGGTGAAGTCTGCTGGGATCCACTAGGATGATATCCAGGCACTAACTGTCGCATGAAAGCAGTGAGCTCAGCAGTCGTCGCCTTTAGATCCTGGATAGTCTTCTCTTGCTGAGTGAGTTTATCCTCTTGCTGAGCGAGCTTATCTTCTTGTTGAGCAAGCTTATTCTCTTGCTGAGCGATGAGCTCTCGGCACTCATGTAATTCACCCTTTAATTGTGAGTTTTCAGAAGATGAAGAACTACCTCTAATTCTCGATGTACCCTTCGGTAATGGACCCCATCCTCTTTATAACCAGATCTAGAGCCTAAAACCTCCTCCAAAATGACATCCTCATTGATTGGTTCTACTGTAGAGTCCTGTGAGGAAAGTCGCTCTATTAACTGTGCCTGCAATGAAAAGAAAACAAATTCAATATGTTTAGTATAAAACATTACATTCAATAATATTGTATTTTTAATTGATAAAACTTACATGGGTTTCTTCAGCTTTTTCATTTATCCATTGATTCTTCTTTTTATCAAAATGAAGAGTATTCCACAGATGAAGTCTTGATGGCTCCTCCCGTAACAGGATCTCTCTGAAAAGAAACAATAATAATTTAAAACAATAATTTAAGACAATAATCTAATACAATTATCAATGTATCAATGGAATAATCTAATACAATGTATTAATGTAATAATCTAATACAATGTATCAATGCATCAATGTAATAATCTAATACAATGTATCAATTCATCAATGTAATACAATTATCAATGTATCAATGTATCAATGTAATAATCTAATACAATGTATCAATGCATCAATGTAATAATCTAATACAATGTATCAATTCATCAATGTAATACAATTATTTTTATGTGATGCATCAATGCACTCCTTTATCCTGGTTGGTGTCATTGCTTGAATGGATAATGCCATAGTTTATTGCAGATATAAATTAGAATAACTTAAACCAAAACATGGAAGTATGAGAAAATAAGGTGACATTCAATTAAATTTGCTGCCTGTTGGTGATGGTATAGTTGAGCAAGCAGATCATGTTGCAAAAGATTCAGAACTGGCTGATTCAGGTGTAGAGGTTAGCAACCCAGATTCTTATCATGTTAATGATCACCCAGTGGATGGTGGACAAATAGTGACAGCAGATGCAAAGCAAGATTGGTTAAATGTGTTGCGGATGCAGCATTGAGTGCAGATGAACGTCCTACTGATGGGAATGCAAGAGACAGGTCAGATATCATTACAACAGATGGGAGTTCAGTTTTGGGTGCCACAATTATGGAATCAGAAAGCAGAGGAATGAAGATGGTTGATAAGATTTCCAGTGATAAAGGAGATATTAATATGGCTAATTCGTGCCCTGATTTAGAATCAGATTTTGCAGGGACATGTCCACTTGGTGTACAGACTGCAGAGACGCATCCACTTGATTCTGTTCTGAAAGATCCAGAATCAGCTGTTGCTACTGGTTTGCCAATGAGTTCAGAGCTATCTGTATCTCAACAAAGTAAAATTGTTGAATGTATTCCTGGCAAGAATCAAGAGACAGAATCTCAACCAGTCAGCTGACAGTTTGGCAAAGCATGCTGTATCTCTTGCTCAGTTGACCGTGGACATGTAATTTTCCTAGTGACATGTAA